>JAKCWG010000134.1:0-136485 GCA_021464415.1 Lonicera japonica
TGAGTATCTCTTCCTGTTGGCTACTTTTGATACTTCGGGGGTCGTCCCTGGTGACGAGGTACTTTACTCGTACATTCTCTTGATTTTAACTGTGTTATTTATTCTCTTGACTGTGCTGATTCTCTTGTCTTATGTCTTTTTTTAGCGGGTGAGTGTACGGGTGGCGGATCTGCGAGCTTGGCTCGCCCAGTACCTATACAGCTGGAACTTGCTCCAGTACGTCGGTCGAAACCCTCCATCTTATATGCGTGACTACTAGAGGGCCATCGACGTTTCTTTGCGGCCGGACGATCCTCTGACTTCTTCTCGTGCCCGGACGGAGTCTCGAAGGAGTAGCAGTCGGACCTCCAGGCGTTCGCGGTCGTCGGTGATCCGTCCTATGGCTCCTGTCCAGTCGATGGGGCCTTCGCCGGCAGTAGCTCCTTCTACACAGGGCGTCCCAGTGGTTGATCTTACTCCCGAGGAGGGCTCGGGTGAGAGTGGGAGCGTGTCAAAACGCTCTTGAGTAGATTAGTTTTTTCTCTTTCTGCATTTTTGTTAGTTCGGACAGATATGTATTTATTTTTTAGATGTGCTTTAGACAGATTATGTAGTTTTTGAAAACTGTTCTTTTATTAGATTTTATGAAAATCTTTATTTGCGTCTGATGATATATACTATTATTCTCTGTCTATGAAAGATATATATTCACATATATATATATATATGAGTCAGTGATTTATAAGCCATACCTTGTAGTGTAGTGACATTTAGGTTTTCTGCAAAAAGAACAAAGTGAGAACAAGAATGCATCCAGAAATGATTCTTTTGGCAAGAATGACTCTTATGTGAAAGGAAAACAAAAATAGGGTGGCCCTAAGTGGGTTTGTCGCGCGACAATCCCTCCTGGGCATGGGTTTGTCGCGCGACAAACAGGCACAGGACCCTCTTTTTTGCTATAAATACACCCATCTTCCTTCCTTCATCCCCACACCTCTCCAAAATATCTTTTTATCGCACAAAGTCTGATTTTTCTTACGTTAATGCTTGAGATGCCCTGATATCTTCTGAAAATGGTCTGAATTTTGGTGCATTTAGCCTTTTAGCGGGCTGGTGTCATCGTCCCGTCGATTTTTCCTTTCTGTTAGGTGCTTTGCATTTCTGGAGTCCTGCGGACCATCTCTTCCGCTTTGGACTAGATGAGCTCTGTCCGACTTATGAGGAGTTCTCCTGGCTGTTGCGTTCTGACGTTCGTCTCCCGATGGCCGTTCCCATGGAAGAAATCGGTCCCCGAGACATGCTAATTGCTCTGTTAGCCATTCCCCAGGCGGCCTGTGATGGTTTTATTACCGACGGACTCCTTGACCTCTATAAAATGGTGAGGTTCTTTCATTGTTACGAAGATAGAGCCTCTTATGGCGTGGGGCGTACTGCGGCGGCCTTGATCTGCCTTGTCTCTGATATGTTACTAGTGACGGGTTCTTCCCGCGTTGATCCGACTATTATGAGTTTGATATATCATGCTAGAAATAGAGAGTCCATAGTGCCTATTGTTCTTGCAGAGACTCTGAACGGCCTAGACGATATTCAAAGGGGGGCTTCGCCCTTTTTCAGGGGAAGTCCGCGCTTTCTATACATATGGTTGTTGGAGCATTTCCGATCGGTAGGCTTCAACGGGGTTCGACTCGACAATCCGACTAATTTCTTCCATCGTCCCCTCTTTGGTGCTTTGATCATGTCTTCCTCTGATTGGTCGGTGTGGTTTTCGGAGAATTTTCGTGCCATTTGGTGGAACACATCCCTGGTGGAAGTTGAGGGCGATGGTGTTTAGTACTGGGGGTCAGAACTATGTTAGGCTCCGTGGGCTCTAGTTCACCTCCTTTTATCTCCCAGGACGTCTTCTTTGACAGCTCAACGTTCCTCAGGACATTCCCCTTGGTCTAAACAATTTCTCCTTTGAATCTAAGTTTGTGACCCAGCATGTTTCTTTATCGGTAGAGAGGATGTGGCGTGCTCGACTGACTCGTCAATTCAACTATGCCCGCTTCGGTATTACCCGGCCCCTCCGGGCTGACATTATCCGCTCTCGTTGGGGGTCTCTGGAAGGAGAGCTGATTGATGATCCATTCCAAATGGAGTGGTTCCGGTTCATGGATTCTGCACCCACAGAGGAGAACATCATTTTTGCATACCAGATCCTGGACGAGGCTCGTATTGATTTGGCCACCAAGGACCCAGCGTGGCCAACCCCTAGGGATAGTTTCTTCTTTGTATGATGTACCTCCTTGTAACTTTCGGTGTTCTGAACCACTTTCTAATAATATATGAAGGACTATTTTATGGGAAATAAATTTCTTTACAAAGTTAAAACCGGGCCTGAAGTCACTTCTCAGGTTGCCTATGTTCCCCTTTTGATTTTTACAAAGAACAAAAGTTTGAGTTGGGGCTCAGGTTTACGTAGTTCTTATCTACACATGTTTATGCCTACTGATAATACTTCTTTAGTCGGTCCATATTGACTGGTGAATGTAATAATTGTCCGTCTAAGTCAGGGAGTATAGCGGCACCCCCCGTATTAATCTCTTTGACGATATAAGGCCCTGTCCACTTTTGCCCGAACTTTCCCCTTGGATCTCTGGCTGGCTCTCGAATTTCTTTTAATACGATGTCGTTCTCATTGATACCCCAAATTTTTACTTTCTGGTTAACTGCTCGAGCGATTCTCTTCTGATACCCTTGGTGGTGGTATGCGGCTTTCAATCTCTTCTCATTTAGTAATGCTAGCTCGTTATGACGTGCCTGGACCCACTCCAGTTCATTGACTTGATTTTCTAGCATTACCCTGAGAGAGGGGACTCTAATTCAACAGGCAGGACTGCTTCCATTCCGTATGTAAGAGAGAACGGGGTTGCCCCGGTGGAGACCCTCTCAGTGGTGCGGTATCCCCACAATGCATATGGTAATTTCTCTGGCCAGTCCCGGCAGGTGTAGGTCATTTTGCTTAGGATATTCTTCAAATTCTTGTTGGCGGCCTCGACTGCGCCATTGGTTTGCGGTCTGTATGGCGAAGATCTGTGTCGGGTAATACCGTATTCTTCCATGACAGAATTAGCCTCCCTCTCGAAGTGAGTGCCCTTGTCCGAGATGATCTCGTGTGGGACCCCATACCGGTAGATGATGTTCCGTCGGATGAATCGGACAACCTTTCTGGCGTCAAGGGTTTGGAAAGACTCGGCTTCTACCCATTTGGTGAAGTAGTCGATGGCCAATAATATGAATTCATGGCCGTTGCTGGCTTTGGGTGAAATCTTTCTGATGATGTCGATTCCCCAGGTTGCAAATGGCCAGGGAGCAGTCATGTTGTACAACTCTTTCGGAGGCAATTTTTGAGATTTAGCATAAATCTGGCATTTGTGGCAATGGCGTACGTGGTTAACGCAGTCGTTCTGTAGGGTAGACCACTAATAGCCTTGCCTGATGATCTTGCGGGCAAGTGTATGGCAGCTCATGTGAGGCCCACAATCACCCCCATGTATCTGATCCATCATTTTGACGGACTTTTTTTCTGCCAGACATTGGAGATGGGTCCCGTCGTAGTTCCTCTTGTATAGCCTGCCGGCACAAAGTATGAACCCTGATGCTAATCTCCTGAGTATGACCCGTGTCTTCTTGTCTGTTTGCTCGGGATACTGGTGATTTTTCAGCAGGTTCCAGATATCGTAAAACCAAGTGGTTGAGTCCCTATTCTCTCCATTCTCTATCTCAAGGGCCATGCAGTGTGCTGGTTCGGATTTCTTTTGCACTGTAAGAGTTATTTCTTCCATCCCCTCCGGGATATCTATCATAGATGCCAGGGTTGCTAGTGCATCAGCAAAACTGTTCTGTGACCTGGGGACATAGTAAAATTCTGCATGCTCAAATCTTCCTGCGACATCCTCCAGTCGAGCGAGGTAAGGGACTAATTTCTCATCTCTGATCTTCCATTCCTTCAGAACTTGGTGGACCACTAATGCTGAATCTCTATATACCTGTATTCTTTTTATACCCTTTTGGAGTGCGATCTCTAACCCGATAATGCAGGCTTCATATTCGGCCATGTTATTGGTGCAAAAGAAGTCTAGACGATATGATATCGGGGAGTGAGTTTGGTTTGGAGAGACTAACAGGATGCTTATCCCGTTTCCGTTTCGGTTGACGGTCCCGTCGAAGTATAACTTCCAGTCCTCATCGGTCTCGACATTCATGATAGTTTCATCCGGGAATTCGGCTTCTTCTAGCATGTCCCCCAATATCAGATTGTGGGCCAGGTAGTCAGCTATGATCTTTCCTTTGACTGCCTTCTGGGTTACGTAGGTGATGTCAAATTCGGAGAGTAAAAATAACCATTTTGCCATGCGGTTCGAGAGAGCTAGTTTCTCGAAGAGGTATTTCAACGGATCAATTCGTGATGCTAGGATGACTGGGAAAGTCAGCATGTAATGCCGTAATTTCTGTGTTACCCAGACGAGAGCAGTGCATGATTTCTCCAAAGGCGTGTAGTTTATCTCAAATGGGGACAATTTCTTGCTGATGTAGTAGATGGCCTGCTCTTTCCGTGTATCGGTCAGGTGTTGGGCTAGCATGGCTCCTGCAGCTGAATCAATGACGGTCAGGTATAGGATTAGTGGTAGTCTGGTCTGTGGTGGGGCTAAAACTGGGGGGTTGGAGAGGTAATTCTTAATTCTGTCAAAAGCCTCTTGGCACTGCTCGTCCCATTCTCCTGGTGAAGACTTCCTCAGGAGTTTGAAGATGGGTTCGCAAGTTTGAGTAAGATGAGAGATGAACCTGCTGATGTACTGCAAATTTCCCAAAAATCCTCGGACCTCTTTCTCGGTACGAGGCTCGGGCATGTCTTGGATAGCTCGAACTTTGGTAGGGTCTACCTCGATCCCCTTCTTACTGAAGACATATCCCAGGAGTTTTCCTTTGGTTACTCCGAACACACATTTCTGCGGATTGAGTCTCATCTGATACTGGCGGAGTCGGTCAAAGAAGGCTCGCAAGGTTGGTACATGGCCTTCCCTCTCCTTCGATTTGATTATCATGTCGTCCACATACACCTCTACCTCTTTGTGAATCATGTCGTGGAAGATAGCTGTTGCTGCCCTCTGATACGTTGCTCCGGCATTCTTCAGCCCGAATGGCATAACGATGTAGCAGTATGTCCCCCATGGTGTGATAAACGTTGTTTTCTTTTGGTGATCCAGATGCATTTTGATCTGATTATATCCGGCGAAACCGTCTACGAATGACTTCAGGGCATGGTTGGCGGTGTTATCTACTATCAAATCAATGTTGGGCAATGGGAAATCATCTTTTGGGCAGGCTTTATTGAGATCTCGATAATCCACACACATGCGAACTTTCCCATTTGCTTTTGGGACGGGTACAATGTTGGCCAACCATGAAGGGTACTCGATCACCCGCAAGAACCCCACACTCAGTTGTTTCATCACTTCTTCTTTTACTTTCAGGGACCATTCAGGCGTAAGTTTTCTCAACTTCTACTTGACGGGCCTAAACTCCGGCTTAATGTGTATCTCGTGCATGACTATCTGGCTGTTCAAACCCGGCATATCAGCATAGGACCAGGCGAAGACATCCACGTACTCATTCAAAGTTTGTGTGAATTCTTCTCTTTCTGTCTCATCTAGACTTGCCCCAATACGGACCTCTTTTCTTTCCTCTTCTGTCCCGAGGTTAACCACAAGAGTGTCTCCTTCCTCGCTCTGTATACGCTGCTCCTCCCGTTCGGGGTGTTCGTTTAGTTTCTCTAACTCCATATAAGCAATTACAGAATTAAAATCAACAGGATAACGCAAAATAGATTTTCTTTATTGATAATAGTGTTTACAGGTATAAGTTTAAAAAGTAAATCTAGGAGTGACTCATCCCTAGCCCTACCCTTACTCTTATCTCCCACCTTACAATTTTGCTCCTTCCCCCTTTGTAATTTGGATCAGTGTGTATCAAGTGTACAGGGTCGTCTCCTGGCTCATCGTCCCCTAGAGCCATGATGTCGAAGAGATCTCCGATCATTTCTTCCTCTTCCTCTTCTTTGTCTTTATTTTCTTCCCTCGACCCGATCGTTAGTTTGGTAGAGAAAATGTGCACAATGTTTTCCTTGATATAAAGGTCCTCTTCATAGAAGATTTTCCATCCTGGAAGGTTCTCTCCGTCGCTGTTTCTCCAGGGCTCTTGAAAGCCGCAAAAGGGGAAGTCCTCTCATTCTTTGACGAAAAACCCATTTAGAGAGCTAAAGCTCGGATACTGATGCCCTCGGCTTATTTTCTCTTGGTCGTCTTCTTTGGTATGCTGGTACCCCAAACCTTCTTTTTCGTGCCTCGTTACTGGCTCTAAGGCCTGGAGTAACCCTGGCTGTCCCATTCCTAGACTGGCCCCGGGTAAGTACTTCATCATTCTCAGCATATTAGTGATCTTGGTGCTGAGACCGGGGATATTATCAGGGGGTAGGTACTTTATTTTTTGGGTGGTGAGAGTTTGTACTTGAGGCTCGTAAGAAAAGCCTCCCAGCTGTATACTCTGGCTCCCGATGCCTAATACGGGTAACTCCAGATCCACCAAGGTCCTTTTAGGATCTCCTTGGATGGTGATTACATTCCCTTCGAACGGTATCTTGATCTTCTGGTGTAAGGAGGAGGGGAGTGCCCCTATGTCGTGTAGCCATGCTCTTCCCAACAGGAGGTTAAAACTGGAGGGAATGTCTATGATTTGAAAGTCGACCGAAAAATTTTCAGGACCGACCATGAGATCAAGCCTTAGAGAACCCAGAACGGCCCTCCTGGTGTTGTCATAGGCTCTAACAGTCACACCTGATGAGGAAAGTTCTGAGTCTAAGATACCCAGACATCTGGCGGTCTTCAGGGGGCAGACGTTTATGGTTGACCCATTGTCAATGAGGACTTGTGGAAGGATTTTCCCTCGGGTCTGGACAGTGATATGGTGGGCCAGGCTGTGTTTCCTCCCCAATGGAGACAAGTCTTCATCTGAAAATGACAGACTTCTTTGGACTGTGAGTGACCCGATCATGTTTGGCAGTTGTTCGGGTGTGGAGTCTGGTGATATGACGGCCTCGTCTAGAAGTTTGATGAAGGCGGTCCTGTGAGGTTTGGAGGCAACCAAGAGGCCCCAAATGGTGATGTGTGCCTGGGTTTTCTTCAACTGCTCAAGTACTCGATCTTCTCCTATTTCCTTAGGAGGTGGTGATTTCTCGGCATCCATCGGTGGTGGCTGGTATACCCTTCCTGAACGGGTGATTTGTTGGATCCAAAGGGATGCTGAGTCTGATCCCTCTAAAGTTTCTGATGACTCTGGCTCTGTCGACCAACTGAAAGTCCCAGGGGAGGTTTTTGTCATACAGATTGTCTCCTTAGGGGGGCCTCGGGGTTTCCATGGCTGTTTTTTCTTCTCCTGGGTCCATCCTATCCTAGATTTTCCGGAATTGGTTTTGATTGTAAGTGGCTATGAGATCCCCTGTTTTTCCTTTCCTAAACCTTGCCCGGGAAGGAAGTTCATTTTAGCCATCCATTGGTCGATTATCGGATTGAGGCCTGGTGCCCGCAGGTGGTCAAGGCGTTAATTCTCGCAGGTGGAGCGTGGTTAGGAAGGGGGTTGTTAGTAACATTGGGCCCGCCGGGTGCGGGGATGGTACCAGCCTCGATCAAGTCTTGAATACGATGGCGAAGGGCCAAACAGCGCTCCGTGTCATGGCCCGTAGCTTGATGGTACGCACAATTCTCATTCATCTTCCAGGTGTGGGGAATAAGGTTTGGTGGAGGACGCGGGTTGAGTGGAGTGATCAGTCCGGTTTTCCGGAGCAGTTCCAAGCTTTTAACCAGGGTAGTAGGAAGGGTGCTCGAAGAGCCTCCTTGTGCGGGCCAACTCATCGGTGGTGACTGCTGAGGCTGTTGAAAGGGGTTCTGTTGATATGGGTAAGAGCTTAGTTGATTCACGGCTGGGGTGGCCGTCTTTCTCCCAGTGTACGAGGCTTTCTTGGTATCAGTCTCTGCCTTCTTGGCCAATTCTTCCTCTACTTGCGACCCCATGCTCAACAGGGCTCTGAAGTGCGGGAATACATGCTTTCCCATGCAACTTAGTATAGCTAGAGTGAAATTCTTCTGTATTATTTCCAACTGTTCTTCTTCATCGGGCCGTTTGGACATTTGGGAGGCCATCTCTCTCCAGCGGGTGACGAAGTCGCCGAAGCTCTCATTCTCGCCTTGCTTAGCCATTTCTAGGTGTTTACGGGTAATTTCCAAGTCCTCGTTGGACCCGTACTTGGTCATGAATTCTTTGACGATATCTCCCCAAGTCTTCGTGTGATGTCTCTCTAGATCAAAAAACCAACTCAGGGCGGCCCCCGTGAGAGTCATATGAAAGGCCTGAGCCAGCTCTGGCTCTCCACAGCCGGATACTTGCATGGATCTGATGTAGGATTGGAGATGGGTTTTAAGAGGTGTGGTTCCTGTGAATTTGGTAATGGAAGGAAGCTTGAACCCCTGAGGTAATCTTGCTTCTGGGTAGAGGGAGAAGGCATTCATATCCGTAATCTCGTCTGCCCCTTTTATTAGAGAGACCCCTCTTTGCAGAATTTTCATCTGCTCTTTCAGTTTCTTCATTTCTTCACTCTCTCTTGACACCTCGTCGGGCTGTTCCCGAACTATAACCGATTCTGCATACACTGCCCGAAGTCGGTTGATGTCTGGATACTCATTAGGGAGGGCTATTGGGGCCGGTGGTGGAATAGGTCTTGCGGGGACTTGTGGCCATGGCTGGTATTGGGGATCAAGGCCTTGCTGAGGTTGTGGCCAGATGATGGGTGGCTCTTGTTGTTGATAAGTGGGTCCTGAATCTGGGGCCCATTGATTCTGATTGTTGGGGTCGGTTTGAACGGGACCAGCTATGATAGGACCCGTTTGGGGTGAATTGGTTCCTTGGACTGGGGGAAGTACTTGTGAAGACTGCCCTTGGTTTGGATCTCGATTCGGCGGTAGTCGTTCAAACCCTGGTGGTGCGGCCCGTCCGGCTAAAAACTCTTCTACTCGGACTCGGGTATTCTGTTGCTCGTTTGTGAGGCTTACCAAATTCATGCTGACGGTCATTAGCAAACGGTGCATCTCGGCTAAAGTTGGTTGAACTGCAGATGCCTCGGCTAGGTTCTGATCTGTCTCTTGATTCTCGCATTCATCGGCCATTTCGGGTGTTCTTGGTCTCACTAGTCTTCCGGTTTGATCTCGACCGGCCCAACCTTCCAGACTGTCATTGTTTACGGCTGTAGACGAAATCACGTGGCGAAGATGAAGGAAGACTATGATGTGACTCGACTTTTGCCAAAAGAACCACTAAAAATTGCCGAGAAAAGCCTCGGATTTTAAAAAGGTGTTGTAAAGTAAGCCATAAGGTGGTACATCCCCGATGGCTATTTGACAAGTTTTTTAGCCGACTCAATCTTACATGCAGCGCAGGTGTACGAACGGTTAAGGCTTCAGGCTCCGTCCTATTTGGCAAGACCTTGCGATATACCCCAAGGGCGGGTACGTGCAAGAGCCTTTTGATATACTTCCCGGGTACGTGAGTGTTCTCATTACTCGATATACCTCGGGGGCGTACTTGGCCAAGGAGAGTGGAAGTAAATGCTTTCGGTTTATGTTGGCCCAAGCAAGCCAACTCCCTACTCACTTATAATACTTCCGAGGGTTTGGGGTGAATTCACACTCGTAGAACCAATGCATGTTTTTGTGAAAGTGCGTGCAAAGTTCGAAAGATTGGTTTCACAAATATCATTATCTTTATTACGTATTTTTGAAAAACTCTCATTTTTAGAAAAAGGCTTCTTCTTAATCGATTAACATAAGTAGGGAAAGCAGTAAAAGCAAGTATTCAAAAGATAAACAAAAGTCCACATATAAGAGCCTAGTCTTCTGACAATCCCCAGTGGAGTCGCCACTGTGAGAATCCGCAAATGCGACCCCCGGGTCTCGTCCCCGTTTGGTTGGGCATCTGAAACGTCGGAACGGATTCCGTCGTTTCATTTGCTGGAGTTATTTTCGTTTGATTGATTCATATCATGTGTCCCTATGTTCTATTTCTAGATGCAAGAGAGTTCGTTAAGAGTCGCCAGTACGTTTTACGAGAAAAACGGACAAAAAAAGTTGTGTAAGAGGAAAGGCTACAGATAAGCTTTTCTTTACACGTTTGTCTACGAAACCAGGATTCTATAAGGCTCGGAAACTATATTACGGTTTAGGAAGGTGTTAAGCACCCATTCCGCGCTTTCGATCTCTAGTGGTCTTTTATATGTTTATTCTATGTTGAAAAACTTAGATGCTTTTACCGACAGTCTACTACTTTCTAAGTAAAGACCCTAATTCTTTGGGAAAAAGGGAAAAAGGGATGAAGACCTTTGTGTTCCGAGATCCGATGTTTCGTTTTGAGAAATGCAAATACAAGTGACAAAAAATCATTTTTCTTTATAGAGGGAGTTTCCCGTATTATTTCTCGGATAATGACGGTTTTCTCGGGTTTTGACTTGTTTTGGAAAAGTTCGGATCTTTTAGTGGAACTAATTCAATATGGAATTGGAACTCTTGAGAGGGGTTCTCCCGAACGTATCACAATCTATGAAACAGATAGAATATACTGGGTTTTTAATTCATAAGTAAGTTTTACCGGTCCGGGTTTTGAAAACAGGATTTTATCCGGATGGTAATGCACTTACTCTTCTAGTTTTGCAAATGGTTTTATCAGGGTCTTTTGTTTTAAAAACGATAGACTATTTGTAACTTGGCAATAAGTTTGTTCAAATAAAACATGGACAAAACAACATATATGAAACAAGTACACATATATTTTGTGACGCCCCGAATCCCGTTTCGAGATTTTCACCTCTGGGACTCGGTTAATCACGGTGCCGTACGCGACGGCGGGATTAAATTAAAACAATCCACAACTTTTAAAAACTTTGCTTTAATAAAAACATGATCTTAAGAAATCCCGATTTAGAAAACTTTGGCATGTGGAGTTCATTTCATCAATAAACCTTCCTGTAACCTTTAAAACCATGTTCCATAAAAGTAAAATCACCTCAAACCACATTTAAATCAACTCCACATATGAAAACCATCAATACAAGTTTACAATGCCAATCGTTTATCAAATCAAACTCCATACATAATTATACAATAAACTCAAAAGGTTATAAACATAACTTAGTCCTTAACTCAAGGACTACAAAAGGTAATGGACACCAAAGGCTCTATAGACGAGCACCACGCACCAATCCCGAAGCCCGACCTGCAAAACTGGGGAAAGGAGAGAATGAGCCAAATCCGGGCTCAGTGGGAACTATATGTATAGAAAATATTTGTTTTACTCATATGCAATGGTTTGAAAATCGTGCAGTGCAATGCAACCTACACTCGCATGCATACGGACCCACTAGGATTCCCATCCTAGCCACTAGATACTAATTACCCAACTAACCGACCACAACAATAAATGTCCCATAAGTGAACCCCTCACGTTTTTCCTCATTACTAAGGAATCGTCAGTCCAAGGTCATCTTGTTCTAACACTAGCTTCCTAAGGCTCGTCACGCCTTAATGGATCAGTTCTATAGCTTGTATCGGCTACCCGTGCCTATATCGAAAGTCAATAGCTATAGGCCAAGTATTGGTTATTTCCACTTTAATTATAATTCATTATGAATCGTATACTTGGCCAACTAATAAGCTTTTAGCTCAAGATCATTCATCTAAGCATCATATTATGGCGTTCTCTCGATAGGCTATTTCATTAGTTATGATTTCCCTTCAATTATTAGTGCTTTAGGTTCATTATGATCCGGCTATCAAGTCTCATGAATCACATTTACTCCCACGCCCATATTCTATATCTAAGGCTCATTGTTATCATGTCTTTCCACTTTATATATAATACATTATGAAAGGCTCAATAATTCTCTATGTGTACTCTGTGTATCTAATATTGTTCGCCTATGTCTCTACATCATTTATATCATAACCAAGGTAACATACATAAATTTATACGAGACATGATACGATACGATACAATAACAATAACATAATCAACAATCTCATAATAGCTCTCGTATCACGTCTCCAGCATAATGCCTCAGTTTCACCCCGCGGTCAGTCCAGGCCTAGAACAACGGATCCCGAAGACTCCGAGGCTCTTGTCCATGTCTCCTCCGAGTGGGGAGTGGCTCAGGGACTTGGTTCTCCAAGTAGGTCATTCGGAGATAACCCTCAAGACATTTTCCCGGGAATGACACTCCGAATAGTTAACGAGGAGAACACCTCATACAAGCCATCTCGACACTCCGGAAAGAACAACACCAGGCGATACCTTAGCAGGGTAATGACCATTAGTAGCCCAACTACTTCCCCGGAAACTCACCATTGGGAACGTAGTGGCACACAGGACCTGCTCCGCTTGCCGGGGAAACTCATCTAACCGAGAACACTTAGTCCTGTCGGAAGGCAAGATACCTAGAGTGGGCTCTCCTTTGTGGACACACACAACCACCGACGGAGTCACCGAATTCATTTTCCCCGTGCACGGTTTAGGGCCTTTTCACCCACGGGCGGTAATAGGCGGCCCTCCTTCGAGTCACGGGGAGCTACCCGGTGCTCGGTACATCATCATATCCAGCCCATACGTGTGATCGCAACAACAGGAATATCTCGATTCCTCACATAGCAGTGTATACAATCATCAATCATCTATCACACGTATGGCTAACAATATGTATATATATAATCACGCAATTATCATCATTACATAATCATCGTTATCGATAGCATCACTATCACGTTTGTATTCCACGGCCTTATAGCCAATTAGGTCATATTCGACATTTCCCAATGTCTAACGTATCAATCGTATAAAACCAAGACCGTATACCACTTATGAGGGTTCTCGTGTCATTCTAGCCAGCCAAGCATTGATTATTGTGGTTCTAGTTCAACCGGCATATAATTACGGCTCTCCTAGCCATATATACTCACAGTCAAGGCAACCCATGCCCCACCAAGTTATAGTTATTACACTTCTAGAGTATATCGTAGGTGTACTCTTGTAACTATAGCTAATAAGGTCCATGCAGGACATTAGTCTCAAGGATTAGTGTATATCGTTCCCATCTAAGTGGGTTTCTAGAGAAAATTCGAGGATAATGTTCTACACTTGCAACTAGGGGCATATCTACATATATCTACCTCTTATAACTCAAAACCAAACCTAATCCAATCACAAATCCCGAAATCTCCTTTAGCCTAGTTCATACCTTAGGCTACCATGTGGGTATAAGGTGTATATGTGAGAATAAGGTTCATAGCATGGTAATAAATAATAATCCATGATATATGTGTGATAATATAACCATCAAACACACTCAATTCCCAAAACCCCAAAATTCCTAGGCTTACCATGCATATATGAGAGGGGTCTTGATGAATCGTATCATATATAAGTCAAAACATGAATTAATTGCTCAAAATATGTAATAGATGCAAGAAGCCATCAATATCTAACGCTAATCGAACATTAATCTAGCCCAACCCCATGAACATGCATACAACCTAGGGTTTTTGTAGAAAATCCCCAATTTAAGTACAAATCGCTAATACAACAAGTAAAGGTTTGTAAAAGAAGTTTTATACTAGTGTTCCCACCTGATTGAAGCTTAATCGAGGTATTGAAGATGCGTAGACATCGTAGCACAGAAACCCAAGCTCGCTTCCTAGCTCCACGCGCGAAGACGTAGGTGGAAGACGATGAATAGTGACATGAGAGGTGTTTTGGAACTCAAATCTTGGAAAGGATGAGAGATATATGGAATATCTAGTCTCTCTCTCTCTCTAGATCTCCCTCAAGTCTCTCTCTCACTCCCCTTGATGTTGTGCGATCGAAATTGGGGGTATAGGGGTGTTAAATGGCGTAAAAACGGGTTAAAAATACTTAAAACCGACTTACTGGTGAACCATGATCGATCATGGGTCCCCCATGATCGATCATGAACCCGTCTGGAACTCCTCTGTAGGACCATGATTGATCATGGCCCTTCCATGATCGATCATGGAAGTCACTGCAACAGCAAATGACTTTCTGAGCCCAAAACGGACATCGAAACGGTCGAATCTTGACTCGGCCCAAACACAAAAGTTGTAGAGGGAAAAGAAATGAAGACGTGGCCGCAAATGGGGAGTCATTTGGATATCGGATGAAGAAGTTATGGCCTCTCAAAGTTGGCCAAAAAATTGACGAATCGCGAAAAAACGAAACACGCGATTATCGCCTCGGTTTCGATCCGAACCACTCGAATCACTAAACGAACACTCAAGTGAGTGGAAGGAGGCTAATATGACCAATAAGGAGTGATAAAATATTATGAGGCTCTCCGAATGAGAAATTCACCACTCGAGGTGAATTAAGCGGACGAATGAAAGCAACCACGAGGAAATGAAAGAACGGGGTGTTACATATTTAATGTTAAATACTAGAAGAGACTTTCTTTACCTTCCTGGCGAGAATAATAATAAGAAAGAAAATATAATCCGACGGAGAGATTTCCGGCGATAATGATCTTTTCCTTCTTCAGATATTTTTCGAGAATTCGATTCCAAAAACGGGACACCTCGAGTGTCGGGGATAGATTCGATAATTCTTCGGAAATAAGATGATGATAGAAAATGCTTAATGAAAGACTAGAAAATCAGATTTTAGGCTTAGGATTCTCCAATCTCAAGTCGCTGCCTTGAATCCTTAGGGGTGTTGGCCTATTTATACTACTCGGGAAAGATTGTCGCGCGACACTTCCCCAAA
The DNA here is from genome assembly GCA_021464415.1 of Lonicera japonica. Classification (NCBI taxonomy): domain Eukaryota; kingdom Viridiplantae; phylum Streptophyta; class Magnoliopsida; order Dipsacales; family Caprifoliaceae; genus Lonicera; species Lonicera japonica. Next base: position 14,884 of record JAKCWG010000134.1, read on the forward strand.
AAGGGCATATGTCGCGCGACAATGTGTCCAATGTCGCGCGACAAACGGCTGAAGTGATGTTTCTGACAGACTGATGTGTCAGAGAGTGGATGGTCTGGTGTCAGGAGTGATTGTCGCGCGACATAGTGGGGATTGTCGCGCGACATATCCATTTTTCGTGCGACAATCTCTCTTAAAAATAGGTTTGTTGGCCAACAAAACCTTTCGGGGTAGTTTCGGGTGCTCAGGTGGGTCCCGGGCCCAAAACAGTAGTTCTCGAAGGTCGTTAGGGTTCTTGCGGGGGTCACGGATCGGGGTGTCTATAGTACAAGAGGTCATCTCGGCCTTTGGCAGATGAAACTAAAGACTACATTAGCCAAAAAGTTTTAAATAATGCCCTCAGGGAACAAATGTTCACTCGGCTTATAACAGATGGCACTCGTGAGTTAAACAGGCAAAAAGTTTTTAATAATGTCCCTAGGACATAAGTGTTCTTCTCGGCCTATGGCAGATGATACTGGTGGCTTAAACAGCCAAAAAGTTTTAAATATTGCCCCTAGGGCACAAATGTTCATCTTTGCATATGTTATATGACATTTGTGGTTTAATTAGTCAAAACGTTTTAAATAATGTCCTTAGGGGCACAAGTGGTCTTCACGGCCAATGGCACATGACACTTGTTGCTTTATCAACCAAAAAATTTTAAATATTGCCCCTGGAACACAAATGTTCATCTCAGCCTATGACAGATGACACTTGTGGCTTAAACAGCCAAAAAACTTTTAATAATGCCCCTGGATAAAATAATGCCTCCTGGGCACAAGAGGTCATCTCGGCCTATGGCAGATGACACTAGAGACTATATGAGCCAAAAAGTTTTAAATAATGCTCCTAGGGAACAAATGTTCACTCGGCTTATAACAGATGACACTTGTGAGTTAAACAGGCAAAAAGTTTTAAATAATGCCCCTAGGACATAAGTGTTCTTCTCGGCCTATGGCAGATGATACTTGGGTCTTAAACAGCCAAAAAGTTTTAAATAATGCCCCTAGGGCACAAGTGTTCATCTCGGCGTTTGGCAGATGACACTTATGGCTTAAACAACCAAAAAGTTTTAAATAATGACCCTAGGACATAAGTGGTCATCTCTCCCAATGGCAAATGACACTTGTGGCTTAATCTGCTAATAAGTTTTAAATAATGCCCTTAGGGTATAAGTGTTCATCTCGGCCTATGGCAGATGACACTTATGATTAAATTAGCCAAACAATTTTGAATAATGCCCCAGAGCACTAGTGTTCATCTCGGCGTCTTATGACTTAAACATCCAAAAAAATTTAAATAATGCCCCCAGGGCACAAGTGTTCATCTCGAAAATTGGCAGATAAAACTTCTCGCTTAAGCAGCCAAAGAATTTTAAATAATGCCTGAAGGACACAAGTGGTCATCTCTTCCTAAAACTGATGACGCTTATGGCTTAAATAGCCAAAAAGTTTTAAATAATGCCCCAAGGCACAAGTGCTCATCTCGACCTATGGCAGATGACACTTGTAACTTAAACAGCCAAAATGTTTTAAATAATGCTCCTAGGACACAAGTGTTCATCTTGGCCTATGGCCGATGACACTTGTGGTTTAAACAGCCAAAAAGTTTTAAACAATGCCCCTAGGGCACACGTGTTCATCTCGGCTTATGGAAGTTAATACTTATGGCTTAAACAGCCAAAAAGTTTTTAATAATACCCTTAAGGCACAAGTGGTCCTCTTGGCCTATGGCAGATGGCACTTGTGGCTTAATCAGCCAAAAATGTTTAAATAATGCCCCTAAGGCACAAGATGTCATCTCAGCATATGGCAAATAACACTTGTGGCTTAAACAGCCAAAAAGTTTTAAATAATGTCCCAGGGCACAAGAGGTCATCTCGGCCTATGGCAGATGACACTTGCAGCTTAATACCCAAATTTTTTTAAATAATGCCCTTAGAGCACAAGTGTTCATCTCGGCTTATGGCAGATGACACTTGTTGCTTAAACAGTCAAAAAGTTTTAAATAATGCCCCTAGGACATAAGTGTTCATCCCGACCTATGGCAGATGACACTTGTGGCTTAAACAGCAAAAAAGTTTTAAACAAAGACCCTAGGGCACACGTGTTCATCTCGGCTTATGGCAGATGACACTTGTGGCTTAAACAACCAAAAAGTTTTAAATAATGCAACTAGGACACCAGTAGTCATCTCTACCTATGGCAGATGACGATTATGGCTTAAACAGCCAAAAAGTTTTAAATAATGCCCCTAAGGTATAAGTGTTCATCTCAATCTATGGCAGATGAAACTTGTGGCTTAATCAGCCAAAAAGTTTTAAATATCACCCCTAAGGCACAAGTGTTCATCTCGGCCTATGGCAGATGACACTTGTGGCTTAAACAGCCAAAAAAATTTAAATAATGCCCTAGGGCACAAGTGTTTATCTCAGCCTCTTGTGACTTGAACATCTAAAAATTTTTAAATAATGCCTCTAGGGCACAAATGTTCATCTCGGCATATGGCAGTTGAAACTTGTGGCTTAAACAGCCAAAGAGTTTTAAATAATGCCCCCAGGGCACAAGTGTTTATCTCGGCCTACGGCAGATGACACTTGTGGCTTAATTAGCCAAAGAGTTTTAAATAATGCCTTCAGGGCACAAATGTTCATTTCAGCCTCTTGTGACTTAAACATCCAAAAAAATTTAAATAATGCCACTATGGCACCAGTGTTCATCTCGGCCTGTGGCATATGAAACTTGTGGCTTAAATAGCAAAATTGTTTTAAATAATACCTCCAGGGCACAAGTGGTCATCTCGGCTTATGGCAGATGACACTTGTGGCTTAAATAGCAAAAAAAGTTTAAATAATGCCCAGGGCACATGTGTTCATCTCTGCCTATGATAGATGACACTTATGGCTTAAACAGCTGAAAAGTTTTAAATAATGCCCCTAGGGCACAAGTGTTTATCTTTATGTATGGCAGTTGACACTTGTGTCTTAATCAGCCAAAAAGTTTTAAATAATGTCCCTAGGGCACAACTGGTCTTCTCGGTTTACGACACATGACACTTATTGCTTAATAAGTCAAAAAGTTTTAAATATTACCCCTAGGGCACAAGTGCTCATCTCGGCTTATGGCAGATGAAACTTGTAACTTAAACAGCTAAAAAGTTTTAAATAATGCCCCTAGGGCACAAGTGTTCATCTCGGCCTATGACAAATGACACTTGTGGCTTAAACATCCAAAAAGTTAAAAAAAATGCCCACATGGCATAAGTGTTCATCTCGGCCTTTGGCAGATGACACTTGTGGTTTAAACAGTCAAAACAACGTTGTGATTACAACTCGATCAGTTCGTGGGAGTTACACTGCTCGTGCATGTTTGGTGCACGTGCACATATAGAAGTGCAAATCCTTTGGTCGAATCATTTGGCGAGTTTAATGGGTAGTTGAGCGTTTTGCCACGTGGCGGTCTGGGAAGGGCAGGTGTCGTTTTTCGAAGCGGCACGTCTCTTTCATATTAATGATATCCCTCATAAACTGTTGCCTACCCTAGTTATAAATAGCCCCATCTATCCCATCAATTGTCATTCCTCATTTTCATTAACTTCTCAAACCATATATTAAAAAGTTGGACAGAAACCCAAATAAGGCGAGTACTTCTTATCGCCCTTCGGTGACCCTTAATATTGCATATACCCTTTCTCATATGGTAGAAATTCTTGAATAAAAGGTTCAGAGATTAGAGAGAAATATCCCTCGGATGGTCAGAATCAACCAGGATCTGGAGAGGTGTTTGGCCGCCGTGACCTCAGAAAGGCACCAACTGCGGGAGAGGCTTGGGTAGGAAGAAGAAGAACAAGAGAAGGGAATATGTACCTTGACCCTATTAGAAATACATGTTTACCCATGTATGTTCGATGGTTGAGAGTTCGCCGCCTCAAAACAGACAATTTTCTTTTTTCCCCTTTTGTTCTTCAATTGTTCCATATGTTCTTACCTCCCCTCCCTCCGAATATTTTGAGTTTCATCTTCCTTCTCCTTGAGTTCTTCTTGGATTGGGAGCGGTTGGAACTTTATGAGAAGTCGCCTGTAGCATTGCGGTTGCTTGTCTACTTGTTATATGTATATAGAAGAGTTTATTTTTGTACTGTTTCTTGTTTTGAATATGTAATCAATTGGACTTCGAAGTACCACCATTGTAATCTCTTATATCAATGAAAAAACATTATTTTATTATACAAGCTTTTGTTTGTCGTGTCAATTTTCTCCATGATTATTTGAATGTTTGTAATTGAATTACTGTCGTCAACCCATAACTTCTTGTGAACGAACTTCAAACATGTAAAGCCTTAGTCCGAATAATATTTTTCACTGATGAAATCGTAACAAACTCTAAAATTGAAAACATGATCTCATTGTTTGATGCAAAAAAAAAGCACTATGGATGTGCAAGTCGAGGTTCAAACAACCTGGACTCAGGATCATCTCACTTTGAATGGACCCTAACTATTTTAGGCAAATTTCTCGATGTATTTAGGTCAGAACTTCATCGAAACAACAATCCCAGTGAATCAGTTCTAGGCATGCAAGTTGAGGTTCAAACAACTTTGAACTAGGATCTCCTTATTTCAAATGTAGCATAATTTCTATAACTCTCTTTCTGCAATTCTATTGGTATTTTAGCAAAACTATAATCCTAGCAAACCAACTATTATGATTTTCCTTCGAGCAGTCTTAACTAATCGTAATCGACCTCGTTTTCCAGACATTATTTTAACTTATAATCTATTAAGAAGTTTAGTTTGAGGGTTTCGGCTTACCGAACTTCCTGTAGAGGGAGATAGCAACTCGATTGATCCACGTGTCAGGTTCTAATTTGCCTGTCATGGACCACCTTGGGGTCCCACGCATTATTTTAGCTGTAGGGGCGTAACTGCTTCCCAATATAACCTTTCACTGTACCGTCATCTCGGCACACCATAAATGAATTGTGGCTTTTCGTCTCCCTTTGCCACCTTTAACTTTTATTTATACGAGTTCTGGTCCTTTTGCTTCTTTTGTAACCCATTTGATTTTTCTATATTCATAACTTCACTCTAGGGATTCATTTCCACATCTTTAAACTTCATGGCATATCAATATAGTGGCGCCTGTTCAAACAACTCCGACAGTAATCACGCCGCATGTCCCATTCCTTCTCGCTCCATTTCTTCCGGCGAGGTTTCTGAAAAAATATATCAACTCCAACTGGAGTTGGCTGAGCGTATTGTAAAACTGGAGGGCACTCTACAAAAGTTAGACAAAGCCTTGGTTGACGGAGCTCACACTGCCGCAGAGATTGCTCACCTGATGGTAACTCTGGACTGAGCGGAGTTAAGGCGTCGGGATTGAGCCTCACTTCTCCTCACTTTTTTTTTGTGGCTTCGAAGCCTTTTATTTTACAATAACTTTAACAATCAATATAAATTTGCATATGAGCATGTTTTAATTTTCATTTTGTGACATTCTTGTGTTATAAACAAATTGCTAATCACAATAACTTTCACACTTATGTGTAACAACTTTAAGACGTTCCTTTTGGTCTTGCAAAATCCAAGGAACTCTAAGTTTTGGTTAAGTGTTCATTAATCATGATTTTCACTTTAAAATTTTCATGACAGTTAAATCAACTTCATCTTTGTCGGCATGTTTCAGCCTTTGATCTGCCCCGTAGGCATGGACATTCGCAATGACCTCATCAAGCCTGCAAAATTTACGAAGTGCTTTTGTTGCACTTGGCACTTGCACCAAGCTAAACAGACCTGCAATGCCGCTTACCTAATTGTAATCTCCCTTATGAGAGAACGGTGTCGATATACTTTCGATGAAAGTATTAACCCGTGTGGTTGGCTCAAACAGCCTCGCCTTTCTGACACATTAGTTTTGGCCAATCTGACCATTGCAATATCTGCCCCCATGGGAGGTCTTGGGTTTACACAATAGTGAATTAAGTAAACTTCTCATTGCATTTGAATAATAAGTCGGCAAAGACAGTGGCCCTTTGCCGTGGCCTTTTGTCGTGGCCTTCTCTGATAAAACAAAAGAGCTAATGACAGTACATTCTCAAATTGCTAACGTTTCATAGATTTAGAATCTCCCTTCCATCTTAATTCTTTAGATAGTATGCATCAGTCCTAGTCATGCCAGTTACCTCGTACGGAACATCCCAATTGGCAACTAATTTTTCATGAGTCGGATCAACTATCGAACCGATGTTCTTTCGAAGGACAAGTTCTCCAATCTGGAATTTTCTAGGGTTCACCTTGCTACCCCTTTGCCTTGCCAAACTTTGTTGATAACTGGCCAATCGAATAAGGATAGCTTATCTTCTCTCATCAGAAAAATCTAAGGCTTCCTCCATTGCGGCACCGTTTTTTCCTGACTCTACCATTATAGTTCTTAGAGTGGGGAGGCCGACCTCTTAAGAGATCACGGCCTCCGTACTGTAAGCCAAAGAGAATGGGGTTTCCCCTATAAACTGCCTCGGCGTTATTTTAAAAGCCCAAAGGATCGATGGTAACTCCTTTACCCAGTTTCCCTTTGTGACGCCCCGAATCCCGTTCTAAGATTTTCACCTCTGAGACCCGGTTAATCATGGATTCCGTGCGCAATGGCAGGTTTAAAATATAAAAACAACGACTTTTAAAAACTATCTCTTAAGAAAATATGATCTATAGAAAATCCTGTTTTCAGAAAAATTTGGCATGTGGATTTTGTTCAGATGGCAAACCGCCCTGTAAAAATTAAAACATTTATATACAAGTACCAATACAAACAATCCACATTAAAACCATTTCACATATGAAACTCATTTGTACAAGTTTGCCAAAATATAGTTTATACATAAAATCATGGTTCATATACAATACACTAAAACCAAGACAAATATATAACATAGTCCTTCTCATGAAGGACTAGGATCAGTCCAAAGTCATCAGAGGCTTCTATACTCGAGTATCACGTGCCATCGCAGAAGCAGAACCTGCAAAACTGCTGAAAGGAGGGAATGAGCCAAATCCGGGCTCAGTGGGAACTATATAGGTTTTAATAGAAAATAAGTGCCTTATTTTGTTGTAATTGTTTAAAAACAATGCTTATGCAATGCAACCCACACACACGTGCATGCCGAACCCCACTAGGTCTCTTATCCTAACCACTGGAAGCCAATTACCTAAACAACCGATCTCGTCCTTAGACTTAACATGGAATGGATCTCTACACATTCCTAAGTCACTAGTGGAGTATTGGTATGAAACCATCTCTTCACAAATAGTAGCTTCCTATGGTTCACCATACTATGGCGAAAGGGTTCTAAAGTATGCTAAACCAACCTCACGCTATCCCGCACGTATACCCGAAGTCGTTTACTAATAGCCAAGCATTTATCGTTTTCTCTTTGAGATTAGTTCATTTATGAATGTCCATGCTTGGCCGACTAATAGGCTTTACCTCTCACCGTCCTTACAAGTCGTTATGCTACGGTGTCTCCCACTAAGTTATCCGTTAGCTATAATTACCATTCTGATTATTAGTAATTTATGTTCATTATGATCAAGGCAACTCTCTAAATTATTGACGAGTATTCTCACGCTCGTATTTCTTATCTAAGGGCCAATAGTCATTACACTTTTCATTTTATGTGTTAGTACATTATGAGTGGTCATTATTTTCCTATGTGTATTATGATCCATCCGATCGTGTCCAAAATCAAATAACATGATTCCCATCACATCTGAGGTATTATATACATCAACAACATAGATATGATACAACAACAATAACAATAATAATAATATCCAAACACATCACATCGGTCCGTATCATATCTTTTGCATAATGCCTCAGTTTCACCCCGCGGTCGTCTAGGCCCAGAACAACAGATCCCGAAGGCTCCGAGGCTCTTATCCATGTCTCCTCCGAGTGGGGAGTGGCTCAGGGACTTGATTCTCCATGAAAGTCATTCGGAGATAACCCTCAAAATATTTTCCTGGGAATGACATTCCGAATAGTTAACGAGGAGAACACCTCATACAAGCCACGTCGACGCTCTGGAAAGAACTACATCAAGAGACCCCCTAGCAGGGTGGTATCCATTAGTAGTATAACTATTATCCAGGAAACTCACCAATTGGATAATAGTGGCACGCGGGACCTACTCCGCTTGTCGGGGAAACTTGTCTAACCAATAACACATAGTCCAATTGGAAGGCAAGATACCAAGAGTGGGCTCTCCTTTGTGGACAACTCAACCACAGATGGAGTCACCTCCTTCTTTTCCCGTGCACGGTTTAGGGAATTTCACCCAGAGGCGGCAAATAGGCGGCCCATCTTCGAGTCACGCAAGAGCTACCCGGTGCTCGGTCTAGTAATCCAGCCCATATGTGTGATCGCAATAACCGAGAATATCATATCCATTTCCCAACAATATAAGTAACATCAATCACATCATCATCACACGTATGCCTATCACATATATAAATACAATCTATCATAGCCCAATATCTATTTATCATCATTAACATCGTCGTTAATAATTTCTACAAGCGTCTTCATCACGTGTATACTACATATGGTTACCGTCACGTGGTAATTCACATTATAAGGCCAACTAGTTTATTATTCGCGTCGTATATCTCATTATGTGTTATGTGTATCAAACTAAGGCCGTATGTATTTTATGATAGTTCAAAATACATTTAATCAAGCCAAGTATCGAATAATATGTTACTAGCCTAACCGGCATATGAATACGGCTCACCATGGTCGAGGCAACTTACACCTTACAAGGTTATGTTACTCACACCAATTGAGTATATCTGAGTGGTGTACTCGTTAATAGTATCAACAATAGTCTACGTGGAACGCTAGATTTCCAAGTTATTGCTTACAGTTCCACCTTTGTAACTTTTAGGACAAACACATGGATAAGGCTCTACACTTGTTACTAAAATCATAAATTCATATCTCTACAATTTATAATTCACAATCAACCATCCTTTAGGCCTAAATCCTAAAACCCTAATTCTTAGGTCATAATAGTATCTACGAAATGGGTTTATTGCGCGTCTCTAGTCGTATCAAGACTGCAAACAAAAACCCTTATCTGCAAAAATCTAATTAGGCGTAGTAAAGTGGAAAAATAAGGGGTCAATCCAAATCTCGGGGGAAGGAATTGAAAATTATAGAAAAAACTTATGATTTCCAAATTAAAATCAATTTTGATTTTGGAAAGTATTTTTCTTTTCTTTTTTTATTATTAAAATTAAAATTAAAGAATAACTAATTAGCAATTCACAAGAGAGATTAATCAAATATTGAGAGAAATCAAGGGTTAAGAATCCACCACCAATTACTTTAATTTAACTATTTCATTACCACATGCATGTACCCAAGATAAAATAGAAATTCTAATTTACTTAAACACTTAGGAGTCACATATGGTATGTAGCATGATCTTAATATTCAAGTAAACTAGTAATTTCAAGATATAACCTTAAAACCAATTTTTATCTTAAATCTTTTGTAAAATCCAATTTGCTTCTTTCATAAAAATAATAACATGGATTAAAGTAAGCTTCCAATGAATTGCCACTTAAGGAAAACACAAAGGTTCAACACCCATCCATATTAACAATTAAAGTTTAGAAGAGAATTTAGTGATTAAAATCAACTCAAGAAAATTCTATGGTATGTAGTTTGTTTCTTAAATCAATAATCACACTAAATTGGATTGCCTCTTTTGGAGGTCAATCAAAAGGATTTTTTATTAAATTAAGCACATGGGTACTACATGCAATAATATAAGTTAAATTAAATATTGGGGTTTCATCTCTCCCCTTGAAAGGAGATTAGCCTTTCATCATAAATATTGAACACAAGAATGATATTAAATCAATTTAATTGCTCAATTAAAATATTAATCTCAATATCAAATAGGAACTTACAAAATAATAATAAAAATTTCAATAAATAAAACTCTCCTTGAAATTTAGAACTCCGGTTGAATGATTCTTCCGGCGGTGGTGTGCGCGACTCCTCTCTCGCTTTATCTCTTCACAAGTTTATTTCTCTCTTGTGGTTGTGTCTAGAATGGGGGCTAAGGGCCTTTATTTATAGGTGTAAGAATTAGGGTTTAAGGGGAGAAAATGGAAAGTTTAGAAAAGGAATTAATTTAAGTGGAATGGAGAGCAAGAAAGTTAATTTTAGGAATGGAAGGTGCTTGATAAGGTAAAGGAGATAATGGGCTTGGTTGATGGGATGATTAAAAACATGGGCTGCTGGAGAATGTTTATGTGGGCTTACATAATGTATAATGAGATAAGTGGTTTGGGAGAGGGCCCGTAAGAGAGAAATAAAACCACTCATTTCCGCGGCTGTGCGCAGGCAGTAGGTTTAAGGCCTTTTTTCACCATCAAGATGCTAGAATCTGAAGATCGTCAAAACATGAAAGTTGTATCCCTTTGAGTCTTCTTTCCAACCATATATAGCACACAAAATTCTGAGTTCTGAGCACAAAGTTATGATCAAAATGCCAAACTGTCACCTAAATGATCAAAAGCAGATTTTTCGCGCACTTAAATATTAATGCACTTCTTCTTGGATTTGGACATCCACACCTCTTAGAACATGATCAATCATCAATTTTAAGCTTGCCTAACCACCAGAACAATTGCCATTGCTTTTTGACACATCTTTGCTGCATTGTTAGTTAAATTTGGCGCAAAATTGAACTATTTTCACTTTTCACTTATAAAGCAAACAAAAGATGATATTAACACAGTTTAGGCAATAATAATGGACTACCAAGAAGATTTTGGGGTATAAAATATGGCATTTTTTGGTGTTTATTAGGGTTCATCATATATCCTTGGGTGTGTGAGCTAAAATGTGTATATATTTGTCTTATCATGTGATTAAAGTCATAATCTATTATCTATAACCCTTAATCGATCACTTTATGTGTCCAAAACCCAAAATCCCCAACTTTGGGTTCATACACTTAGCTACAAAAAAGGTTCCACATGAATCTCTAGATACGCATGCTAAATTGTGGAACTAGATGATCAATCATGTTATAGTAGTGATAATCTATCAATATACATCACTAATCATAAACTAATCTCACCCAAACCCCATGAAAAGCAGCAAGCCTAGGGTTTTTAAGAAAATACCCATTTTGAGTAGAAAACTCTAATTCAATATGTAATAATTGGAAAAATATGTTTAATACTAATGTTCCCAACTTAGAGAAGCTTTATCCTTAAATAAACAAAGTGTAGACACCGTATCACAAAGCCCTACTCAAGCTCAAGCATCCATGGAGAAACGAAAGAGGAAGAAGATGATGAATAGTGCTGCTAGGAGGATGATTTGGTGTGAGTTATGTAGGGATTTTATGTATGGATGAAGGATGCCCAATGATCTCTCAATGACTCCCTAAAAATGAGCTCTCATCTCTCTTTAACTCCTCTCCTTTGTGTAGCTCGAAAATGAGAAGAAGAGGGGCCAAAAATCTGGTTTATACACCAAAAATATGCCCAGCGTAAGTGCCGGACCGGTCCACAAAATTCCCATACCAGTCCGCCCTATAAATTTGCATCTCTGGACCACTGTTTGTAATTTGGCCATGACTTTTCGCTCGGAACTCCGATTGGAGTGATGTTTATGTCCACGAAAAGGTATTTCAAAGATCTACAACTTCATAGAATAAAGTTTTCTCAAATTATGGACATATCGTTCCTAGAAATTTGTCAAAGACAGCACTTTGCCAAAGGACTACCGAACGCATAGAATTTTGCAATGGGCCTACTTCGCGCTCAATTTTGACCAAGTAGGAGCCTAAATTAGCTTTCGTTGTGACGCCCTGAGTGATGAGTACTCCCTTGTGTGGAGGAATGGTAGCTCGAGCGATGAGTACTCCCTTGTGTGGAGGAATGGTAGCTCAAAGGGGGCATCCCACACCGGAAGTTGGGGGATCCTTGGAGACCTATATAAGTAAGAATTGGTCACTAATTAAGTACGAGGCCTTTTGGGAGGCTCACTGGCTTCGGATCCCATGAGAACTCCGAAGTTAAGCGTGCTTGGACCAGAGAAATCCCAGGATGGGTGACCCCCTGGGAAGCTGGTCGCGAGCTCCCAGAAACAAAGCCGTGAGGGTAGATGTCCTGGGGCTGAGGCCTGTCTAGGACGCTACCCAGAGCGGACAATATCGTACTGAGGTGGGACCGGGTCGTTACATTCGTCCAAAACACAAAAGTTGTAGATTGCATAAAAATCTAGACCCTTATGCAAAAGGAAACTCAATCTGGCAACGAACGAAGAAGTTACGCTACTCCAAAGTTGGCTAAAAACAAGAAATCGTATAAGGACAAAACTCATTATTTAAGAGCCGATATTGATTCAGACCACCTGAATCACTAAACGATCACTCACAAGAGTGTAGGTAGACTGATATGACTAATACAGAGTGCTAAAACATTATGAGGCTCCTCAATACACAATTTCACCACCTAAGGTGAAATTTACGAACGAATGAAGGTAATTACGAAGAAATGGAAGAACGGGGTGTTACACCCTTCGCGTCATCTGACATTTTCTTCAGCCCCTCGAGTATGACCTTGTTCAACTATTCGACCTGGCCATTTATTTGAGGGTGAGCAATACTAGAGAAGCTTTGTCGAGTGCCCAATTTTTCACAGAATCTATAAATCTTATTGCTTTTAAATTGGGTTTAGTTATCCGCAACAATAATTTTTGGAACGCCGAAATGAGTAACAATGTTTTTCTATAAGAAAGACTTCACATTAGAGTCGGCGATGGTGGTGAGAGGTTCTACTTCCACACATTTGGTGAAATAATCTGTCGCAACCAATAAGAATCTTTTAAACCCAGGAGCCCTTGGAAAAGGGCCAAGTATATCTAACCCCCAATGGGAAACAGGCCAAGGGCTTATGATAGGACAAAGCTCAGTACCAGGGATATGAATGATTAGTGCATGCTTTTGACATTTATCGCATTTCTTCGCGTAAGATAATGCATCTTTTTTGCATGTACGGCCACCAGTAACTTTGGCTTCTTGCTATGTGGGCCAATGATCTCCCTCTAGTGTGACTCCCATAACTACCCTCGTGTAACTGGTGCAATATTTGCTGGACCTACTTTGGATGCACGCACTTCAAGTACGAACCGGAGAATGATCTTTTATATAGCTTATTGTTAGGAGATAACCAGTATCGGTTAGCTTGAACCCTGATTTGGTATGCTTTCGAGCTATCGTCAGGCAAACTCCCACTTTTGAGGTATCGAACGATCGGATCCATCCATGAGACCCCCAAATCGGCGTCTATCATAAAAACCATGTCTTGTATCTGATCAGTATCTGTGCTTAGTCTTGGCAGGAATTCTACCTTGATTACCCTTTTCATGTCTGAATTGATATCTAAGGCAAGAATGGCTAAGGCGTCGGCATGACTGTTGTTTGTTCTGGAGAACTTTTCAATGTATACTGAATTAAATTCTTTGAACAACTTCTGGGCCAGTTTTATATATGCCTCTAATTTTATGGGCCAATTAATTTTTTTGAACAACTTCTCCCGTTAGTTGATTTACTACTAACCGCGAGTCGCAACGAATATTGAGGTTCCTAATGCCCAATGTCTTTACCCTTTTTAAACCCACGATTAGAGCTTTGTATTTGGCTTCATTATTTGACACTGAAGAATCCAACTGAATGGCTTGTTCTATGATTGTGTTGTCGGGCGACCTTAGTACGATTCCATGATCCTTCTCTAATCAATGATCCCTCGATGAACAAAGTCCATGTCTTGGCTTTCTGAGTGACAGTCTGGTCAGCCGCTTGTTCTAGGGTTTGAATTTCTGAAGGATCAACATACATTGTGTCTGGTTCACTCTGCCCCCCAGTTGGAATAGATGATGAATTATCTGTTGCAACTGCAAAGTCTAACTGCTAATCAATCGGAGTCATTGGGCAATCAGTGAATTTAGCGATGAAGTCGGCCAACACTTGCCCCTTTATCGTTGTGCGTGGCTCATACTCGATGTGAAATCGGCCCAGCTCTACTGACCAATGTTCCATGCACCCGGATAAATCAGCTCAGCGTAAAGATGCCTTCATTAGTGTGGAGGTCAGCACCTTGATTATGTGGGCATCAAAGTAATGGCAGAAATGCTAAGATGCCGTAATGAGGGCAAGGATAAGTTTCTTTATCAACTGGTACTTCATTTCGGCTGCCACCAAACTTTTGCTAACATAGTACACGGGTTTTTGGATTCCTTCGTGCTCCTAATCAGGGCAGCATTGACGACTTTTGAAGATGAATAAACACACATAAACAATTTCTCATTGGGAGTTGGGATGGATATTAGAGGTGGATTACTCAGATATGATTTCAAATCGGCCAACGCCTTATCACACTCTTCGTCCCACATAAAGTGCTTTGCCTTCTTAAGCACCTTAAAAAAAAGTTGATATCTATCTGAGCATTTTGAAATGAAACAATTTAAGGAGGTAATCATACCAGCGAAGATCTACATCTCCTTGATGATCTTGGGTGCTTTAATGTTGTGCAATGCCTGCATCTTTTCTGGGTTTGCTTCAATACCCCTATTGTTCACTAGAAAACCCAAGAACTTTTTAGAGCTGACTCCGAATGTGCACTTTATTGCGTTCAGTTTCATCTTGTAGTGTCTCAATATCTGAAAAGTTTTCTCCAGATCAGAGATGTGATCAACTGCCTTCTTACTTTTCACCAACATATCATCCACATATACTTCCATGGACTTTCCAATCTCTTCCCTGAACATATTCGTGACAAGCCTCTGGTACGTGGCGCCTGCATTCTTAAAGCCAAAAGGCATAACCTTATAACAATATAGGCCCATCGTTGTGACAAATGCCGTGGCTTCCTGGTCGGGACCAAACAAGGGAATCTAATGGTAACCAAAATATGCATCCAAAAAACTCATTCTCTCGTGCCCAGCTGCCAAATCCACTAGCTGGACAATTTTTGGGAGCAAAAAACTGTCTTTGGGACATGCCTTATTTAGGTCGATAAAATTAATACAAACATGCCACTTCTATTCTTTTTTTGACAAAGACGTGGTTTGAGATCCATTCTAGGAATTCGACCTCCCTTATCGCCTCGTATCCAACAGTTTCTGCACCTCGTCCTCTACGGCCTTGGCCTTTTCTGGTGTTGCCCTTCTGGGTTTCTGTTTCACTGGTTTATGGTTCTTGCCAATGTGTAATTTATGACACATAACCTCAGTGTCGATTCCCAGCATTTCAGAAGGTTTCCAAGCAAATACATCTATATTGGCCCTCAAGAACTCGGCCATTTGATCCCTTTTTTCTCTTGTCAACGAACTACCAATTAGGAAAAATATTTCCTCCATATTCGAACCCTCAATCGCAGGGACTTGAATCACATCTTTAAATACTTTCTCTACTAGCAGCCCTCGCATCCCACCTTCAAAGGCCTTCCCTGACTCTAATTGCTAGTAATTTTTAGAGACTTTATCCTTCTTGTAGGAGGCTTTAGGTAACTCTGTCTCCTTTCTATTTCCTTGGTTCTTTTCGCCTGCTTCGGCCTTTAGAGTTTTCAGTATTTTGGCTATTTTTCCCCCAACCTAAATTTTTTTGTTGAGTTCAACTAGGCGTTTGGCGTTCGCGACCCCCTGCACCGCTAATCCAAAACATAACCGAGCATATTCCTGCTTTCCTCGAGCAACGACTACCCCGTCGCTTGTCGAGAACTTAAGCTTCTGATTTTCAGCAATGGCGTTCATTTGGGTCAACCACCCTCTGCCAAGAATGGCATTATAAGGAGAGTCTATGTCCATGACAATGAACTCCACCACCTTCTGCTTCGGTCCCAAATGGATCGATACCTCGACTATGGCGATTGGCCAAACTACTTCCCCACTAAAGCTGAATATAGGGGAATCAATACTTTTGACCTGAGAGGGCGGGAGGTTCAACTTCTTAAACATGATGTGATACATTTTCTTAGATGAACTTCCTGGATCAATTAGCACTCTCTTGTCCTCAAAAGTGTTGATGTTAACAGTCAATACCAACACATCGTTATGTGGGTATCTACCCCTCTCATGTCTTCCTCGGTGAACTTAATTTTATAAACCTGTTTATCGCGCCTTTCTTTCTTGTAGGCCATGACCGACATTACCTTCGCCCTAAACGCTCTTTTGAAGCACTGTGCCTTTTTCACATAAGCTCTCATTGCGTTCTTAGTAACGTAATCCTAGTTGGTGTAGTCGTGAATTGCGTCTATCACCCCACCGAAAGTTTTGGGGACCATCTTGTCACCACGATCATCGTCACTGCTATTCTCTATTTTCTTTTTCTTTGCCTTCTCGGCAGACTTAACAAACTCGTCCAGATGCCCCTTTGTTACCAGACCCTCCAAAAATTGTTTGAGAGTTTTGCACTCTTCTATTTTATGCCCATGGCCCCTATGATATGAGCATCTTATTTTCTTGTTTCTTCTTTCTAGATCTCTGCCCAGAGGTCTCGTCCATTCAAAGTAAGGTTCATCTTTGATTTGATACTTGATTCAGTGGATCGGCTTGGTGAAAACCCTATGGACCCCCCGCCCCCCCCGATTGATGGAAACTTAGTTCCAGAATCGTTTAATATTGCGTATAGACCGAACATAAAAAAAAATTTATGTAAAACCCTAGTGCGGAATCGAATTTTACCTTCGAGATCTCTCTGGTTTGATCTCGTCTCAGCACGAACAGGGATTGGTGGAGACGAATCGAGAACACAGGCTCGATAGAATCTCAAGATCTTCTATCGTATTCCTTTCGCCGTGCAATCTTGTACCGACTGTGGGCTACGGTATCACCAAGATCTCATTCTCTACTCTCTACGGCACAAACCCTAAATTCGTGAGAATTATTGTGTCGAGAGAAGAGGCAAGACTGGCATATATAAAAGGCTATGATAGGGACCCTAAGGAGAAATAAGTGTTTGGGCTTACTATGAAAAACTGGAATCCTAATTCGATTAAGAATTGATTCCTTCCATAAATTATAATTCACAGCACTAAAGAATTATAATTGCACTCCCGTCCTTATCTCAAAATTATATTTCGAGCTCCTTATTATTAAATACTTATTATTCTCCCCACGTTAAGATTACAGATAACCGTAATTTAAATTAAATTACTGACAATTATATTTAAATGACTTCTTAATCCTTGAGCCTACCACTTAACTTATTTGATATGTCGGATTAACATAATCCACCTGCAGGGTTTAACATGATCAAAACTTATAAGCTTCTCAAGGGGTTATCATCAATCCCTATACCGGGACGCGGATTCTATCTATAATTAATATTCATCATACATATAGTGTCACCATCCAATTCACGAAAATTATTGATCCATAAATGAATTTCACTTTTAATGAGTCAAAACAACAAACACTACATGTATATGTTTATTAATTATTTCAAGATTAAGAGCATAAGTAATCATAATAACCATGGGATTTTAAATTGTTTTATATAGTCAGTATAAAAACAATTAACCCAAACTGGTCCTGTTCAATACACATAAAGTGTACTAGCACAACGAGTTAAAACTGTACCGTTTCCTGTAGTCAAGATAAACTACTAAAACTTGTGCTACAATCTTACTGATGGTTGTCCAATTCCATCTAAGACCGTGAATCAATAAACTTATATTCCACAAGAACCGATGATATGATCCTCTGTGTGTAAGCTATACTCTACACACCAAATCATCTACTATATGAAATAAAAGACACACACATGCACAATATTTAAATAAATAATATCATGCAACCATTGCCCATAAAAATTCTCATTAAAATAGCAAAACTGAATCTATATAACATATCAAAACCAATAATAATAAAATCATGGCTTTTAGTATATCACTCTAACAATCTCCCACTTAGACTCAAAGCCATGCAGCTATGCACCTCACCCCCATTCCCTCAACGTGACTATCAAAAGTCTTAGCCGGTAAGCTCTTTGTAAAAGGATCAGCTAGGTTGTCTCCTGATGCAATCTTAGTCACTATGACATCGCTTCTCTGCACAATATCTCTGATTAGATGATACTTGCGCTCTATGTGTTTTCCTTTCTTATGAGTTCGTGGCTTCTTCGAATTTGCAACTGCTCCACTATTATCACAATAAAGTGTAATAGCTGAATGCACTGAAGGTACCACATCTAGATCCATAAGAAAATTCTTGAGCCAAACTACCTCTTTAGCCGCTTCTGAAGCAGCCACATATTCAGCTTCCATGGTGGAGTCAGCAATACAAGACTGCTTAATACTCCTCCAACTAATGACCCCACCTCCTAGAGTAAACACATATCCTGAAGTTGACTTTCTAGAATCCCTATCTGACTGAAAATCTGAGTCTGTATACCTAATGGGCACTAGACTATCTGCCTGGTAAACCAACATAAGATCTCGAGTCCTTTTAAGGTACTTGAGTATATGTTTTACCGCAGTCCAGTGTTCTTGCCCTGGATTAGACTGATATCTGCTAACCATGCCAACAGCAAAGCAGATGTCCGATCTAGTACACAGCATAGCATACATGAGGCTTCCTACTGCCGAGGCATAAGGAACTGCCTTCATTTTCTCTATCTCATCAGGTGTCTTAGGACACGGATCCTTGGATAGAGTGATTCCATGCCTGAAAGGGAGAAACCCTTTCTTGGAATCCTGCATACTAAATCTGGAAAGAATTGTATCAATATAAGTAGCTTGTGACAAGCCCAACATCCTATTTTTCTGATCTCGCATAAGCTTAATACCAAGGATGTGACTAGCTTCTCCTAAGTCCTTCATATCAAATTGACTTGATAACCATACCCTCACTAAAGATAGTAACCCCATATCGTTCCCAATAAGTAAGATATCATCTACGTACAATACCAGAAATACCACTGCATTTTCGTTGCACCTTTTGTACACACAAGACTCATCCGGACATTGATTAAAACCGAAAGACTTGATTGCCTGATCAAAACGGATGTTCTAAGATCTAGACGCTTGCTTAAGCCCATAAATAGACTTCTTAAGCTTGCACAACATATGCTCTTGGCCCTTTGCTATGAATCCATCTGGCTGCATCATATATATGATTTCATCAAGACTTCCATTAAGAAAAGCTTTCTTGACATCCATTTGCCAAATCTCGTAATCAAGATGAGCCACAATGGATAAGAGAATCCGAATAGACTTTAGCATGTCAACTGGTGAAAAGGTTTCATCATAATCGATTCCTTCTTTCTGAGTGAACCCTTTTGCAACAAGCCTTGCTTTAAAGGTTTCCACCTTCTCGTCTGCTCCTCTCTTTCTCTTATATACCCACTTGCATCGGATGGGTTTTATCCCTTCGGGTGGTTCTACAAGATCCCAGACTTTATTAGAGTACATGGACTCCATTTCAGATTTCATAGCCGTTTGCCATTTTTCTGCATCTTTATCTTGAAGTGCTTCATTGTAGTTAAATGGATCCATTTTGTGTTCATTAGGGACCTTGTCATAAGACTCTCCCAAGAACATAAAACGGTCGGGTTTACGTACAACCCTCCCACTACGACGAAGCACTACTTGTGTTTGTGTACCTTGTGCAGGTACTGAACTTCCAAACTCACTATCCACACGCTGTGCTGGTTCGGGAATCTGCGTTGGTTCAAGAACCTGTGCTGGTTTCGAAACCTGTGTGTTAGTGGTTCGTTCAGGATGTGCACGAGCATCAACAATTCTCCCACTATGACGAGGTAATGGGAGAATATCTATCTCTTGTGGTACTTCCTCTTATACTGAAGGTACAGACAAATTGTGCCCTACTTTTTCTCCTTTCATTTCCTCTAGAACAACACTACTTCTGGGCTTGTGGTCCATGATATAATCCTCTTCTAAGAATTTGGCATTAGTGCTAACAATAACCTTTCGTTCTCGAGGATTATAAAATAGGCCACCCTTGGTTCCTTTAGGATATCCAACAAAGAAACATACTTCTGTTATTGACTCAAATTTATCCGCATTACCTTTCAGCACGTGTGTTGGACTACCCCATATCCGAATATGCCGTAGACTAGGCTTACGCCCACTCCACAATTCTATGGGTATAGTAGGTATTGAATTTGATGGCACCAAGTTAAGAATATATGCTGCTATTTCTAAAGCATATCCCCAAAAGGAATAAGGTAGGTTTGAATAACTCATCATAGATCTTACCATTTCCATAAGAGTCCTATTCCTTCTTTCTGCTACACCATTCTGCTGTGGCATACCAGGTGCAGACAACTGGGATGTAATCCCATTTTCTGACAAGTATTCCCTAAACTCTCCTAAGAGATATTCACCACCACGATCTGATCGTAGTGTTTTGATACATTTTCCTAGACGCTTCTCTGTTTCTGCCTTGAATACTTTGAATTTCTCAAAGGCTTCAGACTTTCGTCACATTAAGTAAATGTATCCATACCTTGAGTAATCATCAGTGAATGTGATGAAATACTCAAAGCCACCTCTAGCCTGGACAATTATGGGACCACACAAATCAGAATGAACCAGTTTTAACTATTCTTTAGCCCTATAGCCTTTTGCCGAGAATGGTCTCTTAGTCATTTTACCTTCTAAACAGGATTCACAGACTGGAAGTGCCTCCACTTCCAATGAACATAATGGCCCATTTTCGACCAGTCTTTGAATTCTTTTTAGATTAATATGACCAAGGCGTAAGTGCCAAAGATATGTTTGATTCATCTTTGAAGGTTCTTTTCTCTTAATTGGTAAACTATTAGTGTTATTCAATTCGTATAGCTGCAATGTAGACAAGTCAGGATTTATTATATAAAGATCATTCACCAATGTACCAGAACAAATAAACTGTTTATTTTTTCTAATAATAACTGATTTATCATTAAAATGAACAAAATATTTGTCCTCGACCAATCTAGAAACTGAAATTAAATTCCTTCTAATGGAAGGTACATATAGACAATCCTTAATTACTAAAATCCTATCATGACTAAACTGAAGATAAACATCTCCTACTGCAACTGCTGCCACCTTCGTAGCATTACCCATGTGTAGATAAATTTCTCCATTCCTAAGTTGCCTGGTTTCCTGGAACCCCTGCAAAGTATTGCAGACATGATTAGTGGCTCCCGAATCTACACACCAGGTACTGGTAGATCGGACTGCTAAACAAGTTTCAACAACTAATAAATGAAATTTACCTCCATTGTTCTGGCGGTTTAGGAAACGGGGACAATCCTTCTTCCGGTGCCCTTTCTGCTTACAGTGAAAACACTTGCCTATAGGCTTTTTCACTCCTCCTTGAGGTCCAGCGGCTGCTGCACGTGCTGCTCCTTGTGGGACTGCAGCTTGTGCGTTATTCTTCTTCTTCTTTTTCTTGTTTTTAGGCTTAGAAGTAGAAGCTTTCTCAGCCACCAAAGCACTAGCTGACTTACCAATGAATCCCTCAGCTGCTTGGAGTTCTTTAAGAAGTTCCGACAACGAATGTTTAAACTTGTTCATGTTGTAATTTAGTCGGAATCCCTTAAATGAATCCGGCAACGACTGGAGAATGATATCGACCTGAGTTTCCCCATCGATTTCAGCTCCAAGGATCTCTAGTTCATTCAGAAGACCAATCATCTTCAAAACATGATCCCTAATTCGGGTTCCTTCAGCCATTGTTGTGTTCATGAGGTCCTTCATCGCAACCTGCCTTGCGGCACGATCCTGATCCCCAAACATATCTTTGAGGTTCAGCATTATGTCGTAGGCAGTGGCTAAAGACTCATGCTGATGTTGCAGTACATTTGACATATAAGCCAAAATGTAACACCGCGCCATCTCATCAGCCTTTTTCCACTTCCGGTAAGCCTGGGTTTCCTCTTCGGTCGCCCCCTCACCAGGTTCTTCTGGACAAACCTCAGTGAGCACAAACTTGTACTCTTCAGCAGTAAGCACAATATTCAAGTTCCTTTTCCAGTCAATATAATTAGGCCCAGTCAATTTGTTTTGGTTGAGTATAATAGAAAGTGGGTTGAAAGAGTTTGCCATTTTAAATCCTGAGAATCACATAATAATAATAATACAAATTATAATAGGCAATGCTAACTTTGAACACTATATTTAACTATGGTACCCTCTACCATTTTAAAAAGTATTCGCCAGCAGCCTAAACCTTGAAAAATATGCCTCGTAAGTGAGGTCGTCTATTATTCATTATTTTTAGACAGGTCCAAACCTATTAAATTTTATTATCTAGACAATCCTTTATTGTCAAGTAACATATACTATCTAGACAATTCTTTATTGTCAAATAAAATTCAAATAGCTGACTTCATTCAGTCCTATAAATAATAGTAGAGTCTCAGTTGGAGAGCATGCTATTATTTATATCTAAGTGTATACCATCATTTAATTTAATCCAATGATTCTGTAATTTATTCTTTCCGATATGGAGGTGGGTACTAAAACCCACAAGAAAAATAAATCACATCATTTAAATTATCTTTCAAAGAAATTTGTACAATGATTTCACAATCTATTCTTTCCAATATGGAGGTGAGCACTACAACTCGCACGAAGAATAAACTATATCATCTACAAATCAATGATGGAGACCGTGGAATATTTATGTGAAAAAATCCCTCACCCACTTAGTATTTAAAACATTATTATCTGAGGGTTATAAAAAAATATGTTCAATTCAAGTCAACTAGAATACAAGGGTATGAAACATAAGACCTATGTGCAATAAAATTATTTTACCGCTTTTTTTTTATAAAAAAAAAACTTAAATTTTGCAATTGCACAATACTTATATTTATATACCTAATTATTAATTGACAAGTATTAAACAAAACGTGATCTAGGTGTGGTCATGTATCCATGTTATCCAAAACTGTAAGGAAACATAATAATTAAACATATACTACCAAACACACAATCACACAAAGCATCAAAGCATCAAACCATTCAATAATAAGAAAAGAATAAATCCCTACTATTATGGTTTAAGCTTCTCCCCAGTCAGGTCGCGGGGATCGACCTGCCCGGTCAGGTCACAGGGTGCGGGGCAGCGCCCTGTTAGAAACCAAGAATTCCGATTAATTTCTGAATCGATCTCGGTGGTAAAAATGCATTCTTCAACTTTCTGCCCCCATCTTCGTTAAAGAGACAACAGTCTTTAGATACAAAGTCCTATGCCTCCACATAAGGAGTTCACACATGAACTATTCTATCTAAATCGAAATCGAAATTAATTACATAGATCCTATGCCTCTATTTAAGGAGTTCACATAATTGATCTAATATATTGAAATCAAAATCGAATTAATTACATAGATCCTATGCCTCTGTTCAAAGAGTTCACATAACTGATCTAAATTAAATTTACGATTACAACCATGAGTAAAACCAAATCATCACGCACATTAAAGTAACCACGAATAAAACCATCGTGGGATCCAATCACATAAAACAGAATTATGTGACCATAATAGCGGGACAAGAACACTGCAAAACAAGGGTTAGCGAGTTCTATGTTCTACCCATTATCAATATGCATTAATCGATTTAAACTGGACAACATGGTTAGTTCAATCCGTACGCATTATTAAATAAAAACCAATCCCTCTGATACCAATTGATGGAAACTTAGTTTCAGAATCGTTTAATATTGCGTATAGACCGAACAAAATTTTTTTTTATGTAAAACCCTAGTGCGGAATCGGATTTTACCTTCGAGATCTCTCTAGTTTGATCTCGTCTCAGCACGAACAGGGATTGGTGGAGACGAATCGAGAACACAGGCTCGATAGAATCTCAAGATCTTCTATCGTATTCCTTTCGCCGTGCAATCCTGTACCGAGTGTGGGCTGCGGTATCACCAAGATCTCCTTCTCTACTCTCTACGGCACAAACCCTAAATTCGTGAGAATTATTGTGTCGAGAGAAGAGGAAAGACTGGCATATATAAAAGGCTATGATAGGGACCCTAAGGAGAAATAAGTGTTTGGGCTTACTATGGAAAACTGGAATCCTAATTCGATTAAGAATTGATTCCTTCCATAAATTATAATTCACACCACTAAAGAATTATAATTGCACTCCCGTCCTTATCTCAAAATTATATTTCGAGCTCCTTATTATTCTCCCCACGTTAAGATTACAGATAACCGTCATTTAAATTAAATTACTGACAATTATATTTAAATGACTTCTTAATCCTTGAGCCTACCACTTAACTTATTTGACATGTCGGATTAACATAATCCACCTGCAGGGTTTAACATGATCAAAACTTATAAGCTTCTCAAGGGGTTATCACCAATCCCTATACCGGGACGCGAATTCCGTCAATAATTAATATTCATCATACATATAGTGTCACCATCCAAATCACGAAAATTATTGATCCATAAATGAATTTCACTTTTAATGAGTCAAAACAACAAACACTACATGTATATGTTTATTAATTATTTCAAGATTAAGAGCATAAGTAATCATAATAACCATGGGATTTTAAATTGTTTTATATAGTCAGTATAAAAACAATTAACCCAAACTGGTCCTGTTCAATACACATAAAGTGTACTAGCACAACGAGTTAAAACTGTACCGTTTCCTGTAGTCAAGATAAACTACTAAAACTTGTGCTACAATCTTACTGATGGTTGTCCAATTCTATCTAAGACCGTGAATCAATAAACTTATATTCCACAAGAACCGATGATATGATCCTCTGTGTGTAAGCTATACTCTACACACCAAATCATCTACTATATGAAATAAAAGACACACACATGCACAATATTTAAATAAATAATATCATGCGACCATTGCCTATAAAGATTCTCATTAAAATAGCAAAACCGAGTCTATATAACATATCAAAACTAATAATAATAAAATCATGGCTTTTAGTATATCACTCTAACACTGATAACCTTCATCGCCGACTTGGGAGAAATCCTCCTTCTTCTACTTCTTGAGGAGGTCAAAACCCCTGTCGTTCCTTCCTTTTTTTCTATCACCGTTCGTCTATTTCCTACAGTTACAAACCATCAATTCGTCGTCCTCAACGCGAGCGTACTAGCCTATCCTTGAGAGTAGTTCATCGAAAGTCTGAGGAGGCTTGCGAGTCAAGAAATTGTATATGCCATTATCATCCTTGGGCAGGCCGTACCTAAATGTGTTCAGAGCAAAGTGTAAATCACAGCCTTTCACTTCTTGGAATACCTCCCAATATCTTGCCGAATACTCCCTCAAATTGTCATCCCTTATTTTTCTCATGTTCATTAAGGCCTCCGGGCCTTTCACCACCCTACTGCTGGTTATAAACCTGGCTGTGAATTACTCTGCCCGCTCTCGAAAACTATCGTTCTGACCTGTCGGCAACTTGGTGAACCATCTAAAGGCGACCTCGCCTAGACTCACAGGGAACATTCGGCACATCACGGCATTGTCTGGGATCCAGTAAGCCATGACTTGTTGATAGTACCTCACATGGTCGGCTGGATCGGTTTTCCCGTTATATATGTTGAACTTTGGTTGAGGCAACTTTTTAGGCGGCGGGGCTTTAGCTATACGCCTTGTGAATGGCGAGCCGTTCTATTCTCCCAGTGATTTTCCTGCCAGATCCCTAGGAGTGTAGGCCATATATTTTTTGGCTACCGTTGAATCAATCAACCTTCTCAAATCATTTTCTGCCCATGCCTTGGGGCCAGAATCCTTCTTGACCAGCCTGTCGAATACACTCTGTCTGGGTTCTGCCACTCGAACTTCTAGAGTAGAGACATGTACACCATTTGATTGTTTGTCATCTCGACCCTGAACCTGAGTCTGAACGGGTACCGGATCTTCAGTAACAACATTATTATGACGCGGCCGCCTAACGGTCGACGTCGCTGTGTTTTCCTCCTCGGCATTTCTAGAGGCAGATTTCTCATGTACTTTCTCATAAGTTCATGTAAGGTTTAGTTCTTCAGTCTGAGTAACACAACATTATTGATGGCACCCCCGCCAGTGAGGTCATGGTCATCATAATTGCTGTCGATTGGCCTCCGGTTCGTGCTGACCGGTAGATTTAGGGGATCATTTTGTTGTTGTTGAAGGGGTGGCAATCCGCCATCTCCCCCGATGGGTTGCGCCTGCAAAATTTACGAGGTGGCCGTTCTCGTTTAAGGCATGTCGATGGGTACTACTTTTTTTGGTGGAGAAAAATCACACACTAGTTTTTCGAAAGGAAAGAACTGTCTTTCTCATTCCCACAAACGGCGCCAACTATAGGTGGCGTAAATTTTAGGCTCGACCCACTAAGATAATTTGATAAATGAGTTATGTATGAACGGAAAAGAAGGTGAGTTAAAATAAGGGAATTTTTTGTGGTACACTAGGTTCCCCGGCAGTGCTTATGTTGGTCCAGTAGTACGTCCTTCGTTTGTGTGTGTGTGGTTAATGTATTGAGCTCTTAAGGCAATATTAATAGTGTTACAAGTTTTCTCTCTCTAAACAGATTAAGTAAACTAGCAACTATTCACCCAAATACTCAGCAACCAACCCTTTTTTCCGACCCTCCCATCTTCTATTTATATGTATAGAATTAGGGTTACATCTGCACATTAGGGTTAATAGTAAAATGATTAAAGATGGTAAGATTTGGATAATACTCCAGCCTTCATTCCCTTATCCACTACTAACAACTTCTGAATTCGTACGTTGGTAGTGGAGCAGTGGAGATCTGTACGATCCTGTACAAACCCGTACAATTTGGTATGATCATCTTCACGCACTTCTTATACATTCCACACGTGCTACGATACGTGCACCTTTCCCAGTGGGTCTCAGCCTCGATTGACCGTCTCGACATGTCTTCTACTTGCTGCTTTTCGTATAGGCCTGGCCCATCAGTTTGGCCTAAGGTATAGGCATCTGAGCAGATTGAGTCAGTCTAGTTTACTTTAACCAAATTTTATGCTTCCTCATTTTTGATAAAAAAAAATATGGGATAAAGTGGAGGTTTTATTTTACTGAATGACAACAATATTTATGTAAGTTTATATAAGATTTGCATGTTTTTATCTTAGCGATGATGAAAATTAATATCCCTATAATGTATTTAATAAACTCACCCACCACTAGGGAGATTTTATTTTTTTACATGATTGGGTTGAGGAGAAAGTAATCTCTCACTAGGGTGAGAAGATTAATTTCGTGGGTTTGTTTAAGAACTCCCATATTTTATCTATTTCCCACCAAGCACACATTTAGAAACTTAAGCGCATTTTTTAACTAAAAGATTTTTGCTTGTGTGCTATTTTTTTTTCAACTGTAAAGCTGCATTTGACACGTAGGATAAAAGAGTGCAATTAGATACATTTATCTTTATCTCATATTTAGTGTTAGTTAGGGTTGGATATCGAGGTGAAAGCTCACTATTTTAGCCAATTTTTGGTACTAATCCATAAGGAATTTAAAGAAAACTCCATAGATATAAATTGTAGAAATCCTAGTTAGTTATGCGTAACCAAAAACTGTGCATATATCAATCGGAGTTCAGAGCGCAAAATTATAGCCGAAATATAAATAGTGCATTGAAAGATCAAATTTTAGCATGAATGAACAACAATAATGAAAGTACGTATTAATACCAAGTTGTGGTCCTACCCCAGTATGCATGGCATCCTTTCATCTTGTGGACCAGAGTTCAATCCCCATGCCCAGAAGCTTGTTGTGCTTCTTCATTATATATTTTTGAAGTCATGAATGAAAATATATATATATATACACCAAGCCTATGAACAAAGTAGCCAACTTAATTAATTAGGGCTTGTAACACCTCCGCCTTAATGTACATGATAACACCTGTAATTAAGACTTGGAGCATTATTAACCAATCTTAGTAGGACCAAGATAGGTATATAGAAAGAAAATAATTCAACAACAACAGATACATCAAGTATCATTATACATAAGGTACCAAAACATATTATAACATCCTAGCATGTATCACATACATATAATCCGAACCATATGAATTTCTAAAGTATATAAACTCATCGGGCTAGCCGTGGCTTCCCGAAAAATATATATATATATATATATATATACATCACAAAAACCAAAATACTTATAGTATCAGAGCCTCTATATCGTCCCTAACCCTGTCGTATCCTTGTCCTCGTGGGACTAGTGAGTACCTGAAATGTTTTAAAGAAAATCGGGGCGAGCCATTTGCTCAGTAGAGGAGGGTACTGGGCATATGTTCAATAACAAGTTTATAAACATATCTTTTAGACCATGTTTAAATCGATAATATCAACAAGAACCAAGTTCGTCAAGTGATTATGCATGAACGTGCTAATGCAGGTTACCTCCTGTGTCAACCAATTACCGTATAATAGAAAGCCTGAGAGATGAATATATTCCATTGCCACCGAGATATCAAATCATCAAGCCAATACCCTGGGATCAATTGTCCCGATCCCATATGAATATAGAGAACGATAGCCCTGGGATCAATTATCCCGATCCCATATAAACACAGATAATCACAAAATCATAGTGCCTTGCCAATTTTCTTAGGTTCCTGGGCTCCTATAAGCGGCTAAACATTGCTCCCCTAGGGGTGTAGGGCTTTTCAACCCAAAGGCACCGAGCCCTGCCTATTTTCCTATCCTAGCAAACACTATATATTCGTACTAGAAATCATTTCCTGAGAGACACAAGCTATCTATCACATAAACACATGATACCTGCTTCCCAAGGAACAGAGAATTGAAGCATAAACCATAATATTGTCTCTAAGCCTTCGAGCTATTGCTGAGCTTCCGGTTGATACAATAAGGATGCAAACATGTACGCATGCCAGTAATTGAGTAATTGAAACAATCTATGCCATACACCCCTTAATAATTTCCACACATATTCCATGGTGTATATGTATTCTATCACTTGGTTCGTTTCACCAACATATAGCATCCATACAACCATGGTCTGTGTTATACAAGTCCAATATCACATATTATCACATATTACTGGGGGAGAATGGCATATATTGCCTCAAAGCATACTTTTGTAACACTAATATGTATAAAGTATTGCTTCACAAAACATATCAAGTCTCATAAGGACAAACATAGTTTAAACATAATGATTTTCGTCAAATAAAGTCATACTTCGAGTGTTAAAAGCAATTAAACCTCTACCTCAAGCTATTAGAGAGAAAGAAGATGAAGAGATGAAGACTCAGGACCCTCCCCAAGAGAATCCAACGAAGAAGATGATGAATAGTGAAGAGGATGAGGATTTGGTGGATTTTGGAGCTTTAATCTTTGATCAGGGATGAAAAGTAAGCAATGATCGCTCAAAAACCCTTACTTTTCCCTCTTTAGAACTCTCTAGAGCTTTGTGGATGCTATTGGGTCGAAATAGGTGGAAAAGGGGTGAAAAAACAGTTAAAAGCGGGTTAAGTCGGTGCACTGTTCGGTATGGCGGAACGGTATACCAAAAATAGGGTACCGGTCCGCAGCCCAAATTTCCCCAAAAATTTTCACACCGTACCGGTATGCTAAAAACTGCATACCGATCTATAGCCAAATTTTTTCCCAATTTATATACGTTAGACTGGTATGCCGAATTTCCCATACTAGTCCGCAGGCAAAATTCCTACACTGCTACCCTTTTCTTGTTTTGGCCATAACTTCTCGCTCGGAACTCCGATTGAGATGATCTTTATATTCACGGAAAGGTAATTCAGAGATATACCAAATTTTTGGAAGGAGATTTTCTCTAAACTAGGGACCAAAGTTTTTCTAAAATTATAAATTCCACACATAATGAACATAATACACATAATTAACATTAAAATAAACACAAAGTGTTACAGGGCTTATCTAATATAAGAACACAACAGCCATCATCACATTAACAGATAGCAGCCATGCATATGAGCAATAGTAGCTGTGAGAATAATATATAGCAGCCGCAAGCACATAAATAATTTATATTTATTCCTTATTTTCTTTGTTTGCTTTTTCATTTGAATTTACTTACAAGCATCAAGAGACTTGTTTGTATCACTTATATTATTTCTTATTTAGTGTTCAAACAGAGTCAAAACTAGAGTTTTGAAGATTTAATTTTAGATTTAATTATTGAATTACGTTTATACTTCAAATCCAGGTTCTTAGTTTAATTATTGTTTTATTAATTCTTCGTGTAGAATTTGCATGTGTAAGTTTTTTTATTGAGTTTCAATTAGTCAAGTTATATATGCTGTTTTATATGGTTAATTTATTGATCATAAATTTACTACAAATGTCCGGCTGGTTCATTAATTATGAGTCCGTAAGTACCAGGAATGCCGACTCAATAATTTTTTGGACCATAGTTCAATTATAATTAATTTTTTATTGGTTAAGGATCAATATAAATCAAATTTTATTATATTCTTATCCCTGTATACCAATAACATATGTTTATACTAAAAAATAATATAATGTCTTCGACAAAACTATATTGAATAGTTGTTTTTGCGCTAAACCCTAATTGGTTTAGAGAGTGGTGTATACTCTCTAAATCAATTGGTTATGTATTTTTTTAGATCTCAAAATTACCCACCTAATTTCGGTATTCGTTTTAAACACTTATTTTTTTTTAACCAAAATCCCCAATTTTGTGTTTCCACTACCCATTTTGGTTCAAATTTCATTTCAATCGGGTTTTAACCTATTTAATTTGAATTGAATTGTGGTTATTACTTAATCTTGCTAAACTCACTTTTAATAAAAGGTCTACTTCACTTTAATAAATAAGTGTTTTCGGTAAAATTAAGTAGCGCAAATCGATTATGTTGCTATTATCAATACGTATAGTTTATATCATGCATGAATTATCACTAAAGATGCAAGTTTACAATGTCAATTAGGTTGTGGAATATATGCTTATTTTTAAAGAAAAATTAATTAAAAAGGATTCTTGGTCCAACGAATTGCTCGTTGTGTTGCCAGATATATATATATAACACCCCCGCCTTAATTTACAGGATAACACTTGTAATTAAAACCTGGAGCGTTACTAACCCATCTTAGTGGGACTAAGATAGGTGTATAAGAAGAAAATAATTCAACAACAACACATATATCCAGCATTAATAAGCATGGGGTACCAAAAACATATTATAATATCTAGGCATGCATCACTTATCTATATAAAACTAAAAACACATGAATTCCTAAAATATATATACAATCCTCGAGCTAGGAGTAGCTTCCCAAAAAAGCATATACACGTCACAAGAATGTTTGTATCATAGCCTCTACTTCGTCTCTGATCCCTTCCTCTCCTTGTCTTCATGGGACTCGTGAGAACCTGTAATGTTTTAGAGAAAACATGGGTGAGCTATTTGCTCAGTAGGGGAAAAAACATAGAACATAAGGTTTTCAAAATAAGTTTGTTAACGTATTTCCAAATCATACCATTGATCAGAAATGCAATCATGAATTATTATCATCAGATACATGGTATGTAAACGTGCTAATGCAGGTTACCTCCAGTGTCAACCAATTACCGTATCACAGAGAATCTGAACTATAAGTGTGCTCCATAGTCTTTAGAAATATATACAAGGCTATAATCGTAATAGAACCATGGGATCAACCATCCCAATTTCATATGAACACCGATATCAACATAAATCATAGTGCATTGCCAATTGCCTAGGTTCTCGAGCTCCTCATCAGTGGGTTATAGGAGGCCAAACGTTGCTCCCCCAGGGGTTTAAGGCTTTTCAATTCAAGGGTACCGAGCCTTGCCTGTTTTTCCATCCCGGCAAGCACTGTACAATTCTACCAAGAATCAGTTTTTGAGAGACACAAGCTCTCCTAATCAATGATAAACATTGAAGGTCTTTTAAGAGATAGCCAGTCAAACCACAAGCCAAGAGTCCGTTCAGGGTCTTGCCATAAGATCTTCAAGCCGTTGGTTGACATAATAATAATAATAATATACAACGTGCATAACAAGGTAATCATATGCATATAAAGAAGTTTATGCCATATACACCCCAAAATCCACCATGTACCTCTTGGTATGCATTATTCATCAACAAACCACTTCCATCAACAATTATCATATATGCTACCAAGAGATATCTTTTTTTGTTCAAATAACACTTATATTAAGTATATATGGCATATATTATCTTGTATCATGCAATTATAGTCTCATGAATTACAAAACTACATAAACTTCCTTATATTTTTATTTTCCAACCAAACATGAATCAAATATCATAAATTTAAAGCAATAAGGTCATATTATGATGTTTTGAAAACATAGAGACCCCTACCTCAACTTATTAGCGAAGAAGAAGAAGGAAGGATGAAAATTTTGAATTATCTCCAAGCAATCCCCACGAAGAAGACTATGAATAGTGAATAAGGTGAAGATTCGAGTGATTTGGAGCTTAAACCTCAAATTAAGGATAGAAAATGGATAGGTTTCCTTGCTTTCTCCCTCTGGAACTCTCTAGAGCTCTCTAAGGTGATGGGAGATGGTTTTTGGTCGAAAAATAAGTAAAGGAGAGGGATAAAACGAACTTAAATCAAGTTAAGTAGGTGCACTGTTCATATTGGTAGACCGGTATGCCAAAATGCGAGACCGGTCTGTAGCCACAAAATTTTCAAAATTTTAAACGCCTGACCAGTATGCAGAAATCCCATACCGGTCCGCAGTGTATCACTTCCCCAAAACTTAAATGCCAGAACGATATGCCAAAATCCTCATACCGGTCCGCAAGCCAAATTTCTGCCATGCAACCCTGTTTTTGTTTTGACCGTAACTTTTCACTCGAAACTCCGATTGAGATGATTTTTATGTCCACAGAAAGATAATTCAGACACCTACAATTTACAGAGGGATTTTTTCTCCAAATTATAGACAAAAGAAATTCTAGAATTACAAATTCCACACAAAATAAACATAATTAACATTAAAATAAACACAGAGTGTTACAATATACCCCTAGCACTTTTTATTATTTATTTCAACTAAATTTTTTCACGCATTTAATTACCTTAGTACACTATTTTTATTGTTTATTTCATTTAGCCTTTTTTGCATGTTTTGCTATTTTAGTTTAGTTGCCTTTAACATAGTGATGCAATGAACAACTATTATGCCCCTTATTTCTTTCTTTCTTTCATTTTAAAAGGCTTATATTTCTTCTTTAATATAATGATTGTAATATGACAAGTTTATCTAAGACTTCTTAATATTACAACTAAGAATGTTGAGCTCTAGTTATTCATTGCAATGTAGTTATATCTAATTTCCTAGTAAGTTCATTTATATTTTTTACATTTTATAGCATGTCCTTATATTTTCAAACATTTTTTGATCCCTTTCTCTCTAGGTATGGGATGACAATTTTCGATATATAGTGATTGAATTTTTTTCTCTACACTATATTGTGATTGCAACTGTCACGCTGCACTTTTTAGCGTTGGTCAGCTAGTGTATCTATGTTTCTCAACCTACAACCAAAGCTAAAAAGAATACTCAAATAAATTAGTAGCGAATTCTGAGTTATACAGGAAATACAAAACCACACGGGTGATTACTAGTAAGTTCTACCTATGGAGCTATATATAAGGTCTATATTTTGCCAAAGGTTGATGCAATTATGAAATGAATAGAAATTATAGCCCATTTGTGGCTCTAAAAGTTACACATTACAAGGATGAAGAAGACATCGAGAATCATATCGAAAAAGCCATAATTTCCCATAAGATTGCTTATCAAAACTTTGTGTCGATTAATAGGGCATTTACTTCTTGAACCTAGTTTTGCACACTCATGCCCTATTCGACAATCACCAGTGTTTAAGTAAAATGTTTGATCTTACCCGAATTATTTACGAGGCTTCCTCTCAGTGTATATGGCAATGAACAACAAAGGGCTTTCTCGAAATTACGGAGATGCATTCCTCAGGTAAGCCATGCATTTACAGTGAGAGAACTTTGTGCCCAAAGGTTGCATTGCTCATTTTATAGTGATATACTATAAGCCACGTTTTTATTTATTGTTTTGGTTATGTTATGTAAACTCGAATTTTTTATTTTAATGAAAATCTTTATGGGTAATGGTTCCATTATATTATTTATTTAAATATTGTGCATGTACATCTTTTGTTCCATATAATATATGATTTGGTGTGTAGAGTTTAGTTTACACATATACGATCATATCATCATTTCTTGTGGAATATAAGTTTATTAGTTCATTTGAACACTTATCGGTAGGATTGTAATACAAGTTTTAGTAGTTTATCTTGATTACGGGAAATGGTATAGTTTAAACTTGTTGTGCTAGTACACTTTATGTGTATTGAACGTGACTAGTTTGGGTTAATTGTTTTTATACCGACTATATAAAATAATTTAAAATCACATGATTATTATAATTGTTTATGCTTTTAATCTTGAAATAATTAATAAACATATATATATGTGTGTGTGTGTGTACTGTTTGTTATGTTGACTCACAAAGAGTGAGATTTATTTATGAATTAATAAACTCAGTGAATTGGATAACGACACTATATGTACGATGAATATACTACTTATTGAGTGAATATATGTCCATGTATAAGGATTAATGATAACCTCTGACAAAGTTTACATGTTTTGATCATGACAAATCCTGCAGGTGGATTATGTTGATATGACATGTTAAATAAGTTAAGTGATATGCTCAAGTATCAAGAAGTCATTTAAATATAATTCTCAGCAATTTAATTTTAATGACAGATATATGTAATCTTAATGTGGGGAGAATAATAAGCATTTAATAACAAGGAACTCGAAATATAATTTTGAGATAAGGACGGGAGTTATATGAATTTTAATTTATGGAAGGATTAATTCAGAATCGAATTAAGAATATTCCAACTTTCCATAGGAAGCCCATGTAGGGAATTAGGGCAGTAATCATGCATCGCATACACATATTTACGCACTAATCTTTAAACCCTAGGATCTATGCTGTTCAATAAAATCGACAGAAGACATACCTTATATGCGATTTGGTGTTAATGTAACGAACAGGGTGGATCGGATCCTTCTGTTGTTGTTGTCCTTAGCGTAGAAACTACGACGCCTCTACGGTATGCACACACGAACGAGGTGAGATCCTTGCTTGGTGTACTAGCGCCTTCTAGGGTTCTCTCTACAATTTCGACTCTCTGGCCTCTCTAAGTTTCCTTGACGGCCAAGATGAATAGAGGTTCCCTTTTATAAGGGAACCCTAGGGAGAACCCTAAGCAACAAACGAACTGGGCCCAAGTCCAACTTGGCCCGTTTTAATTCGTTTTGATCCAACTCGTTTTGGTGTGCGACCCTGTAGGTTTTATACTCTTTGACAGTATAATTAAAAGCCCGTTTTATTATACGAATAGTAAGCGGTCTCTAGTAAAACATTACTACTATCCAAAGGGTATAAAGGTCAAAAACGACACAACCTTAAATTGATATTCCACATATTAACTCCTTTTGTCAATAGATATCTAGATTGAACACAAGACTAGGCAAGTGTCATTCTTGTATAGTTCAATCTTTATTTCTTGATCTCTAAGTATAATTAATCTAAAACAAATGACATCTCATTTGTGCATGGCCATGCAAATATTAATTACACTTATCAAGGGGCCCAACGATATCTCTCTCAATATATGAGAGTGACAAATCCCATCTTGATCAACCACATACCTCTACATAGTTCATAGTATGCTCGGTCATCATCTTTATAATTACTCGATCAAGAGCAACGTTTGATAATGCCTGACATGCTAATCCCTATGTTGGTAACCATGGCGATCTCAGGTCTGAGGATAATACGATATCACAAATGGGGAACATCACTGATGACATTATGTAACACTCCTCGCAGTGTCTCCAAAGCGGGTCAGTCAAATACTTTGTTCCCTAACAAGTATCAGTATGTTCAGCTTGATATTTCCTTATCCATGACTTGTGGAACATAATCATCAGCTGACCCATACTCTAATCATTATATCAATGTGATCCTAGGTTATTGACACATGATTAGGGACATCTAAATAATATTATTATAACATCACTAGCATCCCACAATTAAGTCACGTACTTGATGAACTAGTATTAATATATATTATTTACGAGAGAATATAAAGTATAATAAATAAACTTTATTAATAACAATAAGCATAAAATATCCAAGTACAAATCATAATCTATGAATAGTCCTAGGACATTTCTCTTTCAGTCTCCCACTTGTACTAGGACCATTCATTCATAAAACGAATGCCTAGTGCACTAAAATGACGATCATGTTTAGATTGAGAAAGTGGCTTAGTCAAAGGATCAGCTACATTCTCGTCTGTGGGAACCTTGCATATCTTCACATCACCATTACTGATGAACTCACGAATGAGGTGATTACGTCTCTGAATATGTTTGGATTTTTGGTGCGACCTTGGCTCTTTAGCCTGAGCAATAGCTCCATTGTTGTCACAATACAAATCCACTGGATTGGTGCTACTAGGAATGACACCAAGTTCAGTGATAAACTTCTTTATCCATACTGCTTCTTTTGCTGCTTCTGAAGCAGCAACATATTCAGCTTCTGTTGTAGAATCAGCAACTGTGGCTTGCTTAGAACTCTTCCAACTCACAGCTCCACCATTGAGACAAAACACAAAACCGGATTGTGATATGAAATCATCCTTATCTGATTGAAAACCAGAATCCGTGTACCCATTTACAACCAACTCTTCTTCCCCACCATAAATCAAGAATATATCCCTAGTTCTTCTTAAGTACTTGAGGATATTCTTGACAGCGGTCCAGTGACTCTCACCTGGATCTGACTGGTATCTGCTAGTCACGCTCAATGCGCATGCTACATCGGGACGAGTACATAACATAGCGTACATGATAGAACCTATAGCCGAAGCATACGAAATTCTACTCATGCGATCTCGCTCATCTTGTGTCTGAGGACACTGAGTCTTACTTAGTGTTGTGCCATGTGTCATTGGCAAGAACCCTCTTTTAGAGTCTTGCATGTTGAACCTACGTAAAACCTTGTCAATGTAATTACTTTGACTTAGTCCTATTAGTTTTCTTGATCTATCTCTATAGATCTTGATCCCTAATATGTAGGCTGCCTCGCCCAAATCTTTCATTGAGAAACATTTTCCCAGCCAGGTCTTAACAGACTCAAGCATAGGAATATCATTCCCAATGAGTAGTATGTCATCTACATACAATACCAGAAACACTATTGCGCTCCCACTAGTTTTCTTGTATACACAAGGTTCCTCTTCGTTTTTTCTGAAATCAAACTCTTTGATAGTTTCATCGAAACGAAGATTCCAGCTCCGAGATGCTTGCTTAAGACCATATATGGATCTCTTAAGCTTGCATACCTTGTTAGCATTTCTTAGATCGACAAAACCTTCAGGTTGTGTCATGTACACATCCTCTTCAAGGTATCCATTAAGGAAAGCAGTTTTGACATCCATTTGCCATATTTCATAGTCATAATATGCGGCAATGCTTAAAAGGATCCGGATTGATTTAAACATGGCAACTGGCAAAAAGGATTCATCATAGTCAATACCATGGATTTGTCGATATCCTTTTGCAACTAATCGAGCTTTATAGACATCAATCTTGCCATCTTTATCAATCTTTATTTTGAAAACCCATTTGCAACATATGGCTCTACAGCCATTTGGCATGTCAACCAAGTCCCATACTTGATTGTCATCCATGGATTTCATTTCGGATTTCATGGCTTCTAGCCATTTCTCGGAACTAGAGCTCTCCATTGCTTCTTTGAAAGTCGAGGGCTCATTGTTGTCTAACAACACTAAGTCTTGCTCATCTGAGACGAAAAGTGATAATCTCTCAGGTTCGCGACATGGCCTACTTGACCTTCGTAAGACTGTAACTTCTTCAGGAGTTTCTGCAACTATTTGCATACTTTGTTGAGGCTCTTCATTAAGATTACTATCATCTCGAATTTCTTCTAGATGTATCGTGCTCCCACTGTTTTCTTTGGAAAGAAATTCTCTTTCTAAGAAAACTCCATTCCGAGCTACAAACACTTTGTTCTCGGTTGGATTATAAAAATAATATCCTTTTGTTTCCTTAGGATATCCTACGAAGAAGCATTTATCAGATTTGGGTTCCAATTTAGTTGTGATTAGTCGTCTGACGAAAACGTCACAACCCCAAATCTTCAGAAAAGACAGACTTGGAACTTTTCCAGTCCATAACTCGTAAGGTGTCTTTTCTATAGTCTTAGATGGAGATCTATTTAGTGTGAACGCTGCAGTTTCAAGAGCATATCCCCAAAATGATATTGGAAGAGATGTCTGACTCATCATTGATCGAACCATGTCTAACAGTGTTCGGTTTCTCCTTTCAGATACACCATTCCATTGTGGTGTTCCTGGTGGAGTAAGTTGTGAAACAATTCCACAACTCTTAAGATGATCAATGAATTCTTGGCTTAAGTATTCTCCTCCTCGATCTGATCGAAGAGCTTTAATAGTCTTGCCAAGTTGATTTTGTACCTCATTTTGAAATTCCTTGAACTTTTCAAAAGATTCCGATTTATGTTTTATCAAGTAAACATAACCATATCTACTGAAATCATCAGTAAATGTGATGAAGTACTGATATCCTCCTCTGGCAGTTGTGTTTAGTGGTCCACATACATCAGTATGAATGAGGGCCAAAAGATCACTTGCCCTATCATTGTTACCATTGAAAGGGCTTTTAGTCATCTTTCCCAACAAACAAGATTCACATCATTCAAAAGATTGGAAATCAAATGAATTTAGAAGACCATCTTTATGGAGCTTCAACATGCGTTTCTCATTTATATGGCCTAAACGACAATGCCATAAATAAGTAGGATTCGAATCATCAGACTTGATTCTCTTATTATTTACGTTATAAACTGGTATTTCAAGATTTAGAATATAAAGACCATCCAATAATTGTCCAATACCATATTGCATATTATTCAAAGAAAATGAACAACGTTTGTCCTTAAAATTGAATTCAAAACCTTGTTCGTCTAACAAAGAAATAGAAATAATGTTTCTGCTAAAAGCAAGCACATAGTAACAATTATTTAATTCTAAAATTAATCCTGAGGGCAAAGGAATCTCAAATGTTCCTACAGCTAGAGCGGCAACTTTTGCTCGATTTCCAACGCGTAGGTCCACTTCTCCTTTAGCCAACTTCCTACTCCTTTTGAGTCCCTATACATTTGCACAAATGTGAGATGCACTACCAGTATCTAATACCCAAGAAGTAGAAGAAGCTGAAGTAACATTTACTTCTATAACGTAAGTACCTGAAGACGAAGGGGCTAGTCCCTTCTTTTTGTCGTCAAGGTATTTCTTGCAGTTTCTCTTTCAATGACCATTTTCATTGCAGTGAAAACATATCATTTCAGCTTGTGGATTAGGCTTGGGCTCAAAATCTTGCTTCTTGTTCTTCCAGTTCTTAACTGGAGCTTTACCTTTGCCTTTGGCATTGGACTTTCCTTTGCCATTTCCACCTTTCTTGAAACCCTTTCCCTTCTGAACCATCAGAACATTATTCTTAACTTTCTTAACAATGTTCTGCTCAGCTGTTTTCAGCATTTCATGCAGCTCAGTTAATGTCCTTTCCAGGCTGTGCATATTAAAATTCATAATGAATCCATCATATGACTCAGGCAGCGACTGAAGAATAACATCAGTGGCCAACTCTTGGCTAATGGTTGTCCCCAACCTTTCTAGGTGATCAATGTACCCAATCATTTTGAGTACATGAGGACTGACTGAGCCTCCCTCAAGAAGCTTGCATGAAAATAAAGACTTAGTAGTCTCGAAGCGTTCGACTCGAGCTTGTTCTTGAAACAAACTCTTCAGTTCCTTAACCATGTCGAAAGCATTCATATTTTCAAATTACTTCTGCAGATCAGCATTCATGCTAGCAAGCATGAGACATGAAATATCTAAATCATCATTTAGATGCTTCTGATATGCATCTCTCTGTGCACGAGGAGCATTAGCTGCTGGTTCTTCAGGAATAGCATTTCCGAGGACATAATCTTTCCTCTCGTGCTTGAGAACAATTCTCAGATTCCTAAACCAGTCTAGGAAGTTGGTTGTATTTAGTTTTTCCTTCTCAAGGACAGATCGCAACGAAAAAGCGGTTGTGTTATTGTTCGTCATCTATCTACAGCAAAATAACATATGCAAACATTTAATATGCTTATTATAAATTTCCTACTATGTCTTACACGCAATTGTCCCATTAGGACATAGTAGGTCCAAGATCCGTATTACACAAGGTATTAAGAAAGCTTTGGCTTTTCACTTAAACATTGTTAATTAGGTAAGCAACATTTGTTAATTACATTCTATGCAACTCTTGGTTTGTTAAGTTTTACATCTTATGTTTCGGCTTCTCAACACTTTGCCTCAAGGCCCAAAACCGTTTTGATGGCCTTGTGAAATCAAACCAACACTTTTCTGACTTATGGATGTCCGACTTCCATTATATTAATTTATGATGATTTAAGATAACCCCGCTTTGGCAGGCGTTTTC
This sequence comes from Lonicera japonica, assembly GCA_021464415.1. NCBI lineage: Eukaryota > Viridiplantae > Streptophyta > Magnoliopsida > Dipsacales > Caprifoliaceae > Lonicera > Lonicera japonica. The sequence goes on from JAKCWG010000134.1 coordinate 55,653, forward strand.
TATAATAATCATAAAATTAATAGTTATCAGTGTTGGAAAGGCACAAATAATTTCTTTTGTTCTAGGGACATAAATATGCAGTCTCACAATAATACAACAGAATATTTAAACATGCATCAACCAATAAATATGTGATATAGTATGGCCAGAGAAATAAAGCTACTAATTAACTATGCTCTCCATCCTTTGTAACTTTGGACACTCCATAGTTCTTGGCTACCTTCTCTTGTGATGAGGGATCCTCCATCTTCTATGCGAGGTAATATACAAAATTGTACAGCCTAATACAAGAGACTAGTAATATAAAATTACATTGCAAAATACAAAACGACACGCAGGCCGTATTTATATGTTACAATAAAAACAAAACGACACGCAGGCCGTATTTAGTTTGGCCATACTATATCACTAAAATTAAAATCCTGCAAGTTAGTATTATCTCATAACACAACATATTGCATACACACATAAATGCGAAAATTGAATTTAATCAATAATTAAATAAACACAAAGGGGTCGAGGGGCAACGCCCCCGCGGGGTTTGGGGCAGCGCCCCAACCGGGGTCCGGGGGGGACACCCCGGCGGCGGTCCCGCACCGGTCAGCGGGCTCGGTGTATGACCTGCAAGAGAATCACACTTCTGCCACCGTGGAAAATTTGAACGATTTCAAATTCTTTTCTCCAGAAACGTGTCTAATCTTATTAGACAGATTCGTCTAGACTAATCACATTAATCTGCCCTATCTCATTAATCAAATTAACGTGAAGAACCCGATAGCCGTGATCTCATCAAGTCTACCAGATTGCGTAAACCCTAACAAAACGATTCTGAAACGCTAAACATGATGATTGCGGAATTAAAATCATGACAGCATGAAACTTAGTCGAACAATATGTCAAAACATGAACCCTAATCGAAACTGTCAAACAGAATCAAGAACGTGTCGATAACAGTTATCCATTCATTACGTTTTTGACATATCAGATCTCTATTAATCAAAGGACATAGCGTATATGCAAACTAATTAACGAAAATAGAAACATACTACAGAAAACGATTAACCCATTAATCGATATTAATAAAACCTAGCATGATACTAAAATCCGAATATGATAATAATCGAAATTTTAAACGAGAACAGATCTTCAAGTTATAAAACGACTATAAACATGATCGAAAAATTAAGAACAGCAATAACCTTCCTCTGATACCACTGTAGGGAATTAGGGCAGTAATCATGCATCGCATACACATATTTACGCACTAATCTTTAAACCCTAGGATCTATGCTGTTCAATAAAATCGACAGAAGACATACCTTATATGCGATTTGGTGTTAATATAACGAACAGGGTGGATCGGATCCTTCTGTTGTTGTCGTCCTTAGCGTAGAAACTACGACGCCTCTACGGTATGCACACACGAACGAGGTGAGATCCTTGCTTGGTGTACTAGCGCCTTCTAGGGTTCTCTCTACAATTTCGACTCTCTGGCCTCTCTAAGTTTCCTTGACGGCCAAGATGAATAGAAGTTCCCTTTTATAAGGGAACCCTAGTGAGAACCCTAAGCAACAAACGAACTGGGCCCAAGTCCAACTTGGCTCGTTTTAATTCGTTTTGATCCAACTCGTTTTGGTGTGCGACCCTGTAGGTTTTATACTCTTTGACAGTATAATTAAAAGCCCGTTTTATTATACGAATAGTAAGCGGTCTCTAGTAAAACATTACTACTATCCAAAGGGTATAAAGGTCAAAAACGACACAACCTTAAATTGATATTCCACATATTAACTCCTTTTGTCAATAGATATCTAGATTGAACACAAGACTAGGCAAGTGTCATTCTTGTATAGTTCAATCTTTATTTCTTGATCTCTAAGTATAATTAATCTAAAACAAATGACATCTCATTTGTGCATGGCCATGCAAATATTAATTACACTTATCAAGGGGCCCAATGATATCTCTCTCAATATATGAGAGTGACAAATCCCATCTTGATCAACCACATACCTCTACATAGTTCATAGTATGCTCGGTCATCATCTTTATAATTACTCGATCAAGAGCAACGTTTGATAATGCCTGACATGCTAATCCCTATGTTGGTAACCATGGCGATCTCAGGTCTGAGGATAATACGATATCACAAATGGGGAATATCACTGATGACATTATGTAACACTCCTCACAGTGTCCCCAAAGCGGGTCAGTCCAATACTTTGTTCCCTAACAAGTATCAGTATGTTCAGCTTGATATTTCCTTATCCATGACTTGTGGAACATAATCATCAGCTGACCCATACTCTAATCATTATATCAATGTGATCCTAGGTTATTGACACATGATTAGGGACATCTAAATAATATTATTATAACATCACTAGCATCCCACAATCAAGTCACGTACTTGATGAACTAGTATTAATATATATTATTTACAAGAGAATATAAAGTATAATAAATAAACTTTATTAATAACAATAAGCATAAAATATCCAAGTACAAATCATAATCTATGAATAGTCCTAGGACATATCTCTTTCAGCCCATACCTTTATTTCTCCTTAGGGTCATTATCGTAGCCTTATATAAACGCCACCCTTGGCTCCTCATGCTTACAAGAATATTCACGAATTAGGGTTTGTGTCATAGAAAAAAAAGGGAGCAATCTGCCAATCTTGGTGAAATCGCAGCTCGTGCTCAGTGTAAGATTAGACAGCAAAAGGAATACAATAGAATATTGTAAGGTTCCATCAAGCCTATGTTCTCGATTCGTCTACATCAACTCTTATTCGTGCTAGTACAGGTTCAAACTAGACATATCTTAAAGGTAAACTCTAATTTCGCTTTTAGGTTTTTACTAAAAAAATTTCGGTCTATACGTAATATCAAACGATCCTGAGTTTTTCCTATAAGCCTAATATTTTGTTGCAGAAGAGGCAATTGAATTTAGTACCAAGCTTTTTATATAGGTTTGATGCAATTGATATTCCTTCGGTTAAAAACATGACATCGAATGATGAGGATAATGGAATTCCTTATGGCAAACTTATTGGTGGGGGGGGGGGGGTAGTATCATTAAAGTAAATTATTTATCTAAGTAATAAGCAAATGATTTTATGTTGCAAAATACAAATGATGTTCAACCTTTCATAGCATAAATACGTCTAGACAGGTATTTTTAAATTTTAAGAAATAGGAAGACATGATTTTCTTATATTGATGGTTATTGTGTATCCCTCATAACTTGGTAAGGAGCAATTAAGAACATGTCTCTGTAGAAACCCCAATTCTCGACACTCGCGGCTCTCGAAAAATACACATTGAGTCCAAAACTCACCCACGCACTAGAGCGTGTTTCAGGGGAGTTTGTAGTACAACAAACAGCCTTACTGGAGAGATTTGTCGCACGACAAATCCATTAAAACATAGATCATCTACTCTTTGACACAATGTGTCCCACTGTGAGACTTTGTCGCATGACAAACAACTTATTATTAGGGTTTGTTGCACGAAAAACCCCGAACACTATAAATAGGCATGCTCCCCCATTGGTTCAAAGATATGATTTTTACCACGAAAATTCAATTGCTCCCACCAAACTTATGATTTTTTAAGCTATCTCAAAGTTTGTTTTCTATATCGTCTGATTTCCAAGGAATATTCAAATCCCATCTTGGCACCCAGAGTGTTGTTTTCTAGAGTCGAATTGTCGGAAATATTTAGTGAAGAAAAGCTAGTATCCGCCAGAGATTTCTTTGCCGTACTATGTTCTCTCTCTCTCTCATATTATTATATATCGTCAGAAAGGTAATTGGAGTTTCTCCTAAAAATTACATTATATCTGCATATACGTTTACAATTATCTACAATGTAGAGAGACTTATTGCTCTATCCACTTTCTAGTTTGATAAATTTATTTTCAAATTACCGAATTATTGTAAACAATTAGAGCTTTTCTCAAAAAAAAAGGAAAAAGAAAAAAAAAGGTGGGGCCTTAAAAGATGACGAGGTTGAGGTAACTTGACATAGTGGGCCCTAATCTGGTGGGGCCCTCTAGTATCATTGTATTATTGTTGGAGCTTGCTTAATTTTTTTTGGAAAAATTAAAAATTTCTGTTATTACTGTCAACATTCTCATAAATTTTTAAAGATTCAAATTTCCAAATTATAAATTCTAAATCAATGCTTTAGTTCAAATTCAAATTATTATTATTATTATTATTATTATTATTATTATTATTATTATTATTATTATTATTATTATTATTATTATTATTTTGGTGTATATATTTTATATCTTCTCATTTATTTGTAATCGCAACAAGCAAACAGTTACATTAAATTAAAAAAAAAATGAGAACATAAAAATCAATAAGTTAATTAGTTAATCTTAATTTAAAAAAAATAAGTTAGTTAATCTAATAAATCCCTCATTGAAAAAAAGTCAAAATTGTCGGCTAATACATGACTTGACAGAAGGTTTTTCTAGTTAAAAAAATTAAGATCCGATTGTTATTTTCCAAAAAAAATTAAATGCGTTCTCTATCTTCTTAAAAGATATGGTCCCTACTTTTTTAAAGAAAACATTTTTCTCAAATTTAGAATATGTGATATCTTATCACGTGTATGTTATCTATGAATTGAGATTTATTGGTCAGGAATATAATAACTATAATCAAGAAATCACAAATATCTAAGTATTATAATTGTGTATTTGAGTTCTAGTTAAAGGTAGATACTATATTTGAGATACTGCAATTTTTTATGTTTTTTAAAAAAAGTTGATGGTCTAAATTTTTAAATAAAAAAAAATGTATTTTAACGATCGGATGCTAGAACACCCTTGGTAATTTCTCAATAGACCCAAAAAAAAAAAAAAAAATTAAAATGTCTTATGCTTACACGTGCTCCTTTGAAAGGAGTTGGGCTGCCCACAATGGGCTTATGGTCGAAAAATCAAACTTGTGGACCGGGCTAAATTGGGCTGACTAAAATGTGAAAAATAGACCAATTTTGCGCTGAATGAATCTGAAAGGATTAGGATTTCGGATTTAAGTTCCCTTCACTTGAGTGGTTTTTGCAATTCTAATAGGGTTAGTTGTCTCACTATTCAACCCTATCTCATGGAAGACGAAGAACCAGTCGACCATCTCTCACTCCTCGGACGAAGAAATGTCGCTCCCTGGAAAAATTACCTCTAAACTATAACAGCTAAAGTTTTTTGTTTTCTAATCTTGGCATTTCACTTACACTCTTCTCCATCACTTTCTATTATCACAACAAAGCAACTATCCATATTGCTCAAAATCCAATTTTTCACGAGTGTATTAAGCCGGTCAAACTTGATTTTCACTTCATTCGTAATTTTAAATCGCACAAAAAACATAATTTTAAAGTAATAAAATTTTAACGCAAACATAATAGTCTGAATACTTTATACAACCCAAGTATCCAATGTTAACATTGATTACAAATTGTAATAACATTCTACGGGATATTATATTTTGAAAGTATTACAAGACTTTCTTCTATTTAAATTTTAGGGCTAATTAAAATTAGCAGTTTAGGTCTAAATCTATATGTTTATATAAATCATAACCAAACAACAAATAATATAACAAGTATAAATGTATAACAAAATAATAATTCATTAACTCTATTCTTGTTTAGATTTTAGGGTTAATTAAAATTAGGAGTTTATCTTTAAATCAATCAAACATGAAATTATTCCGAAGAAGTATCACTTTTTAAAACCCAACATAAAACAAGAAATTAGGTTTAATATAAAAAGTAGGAACCAAGAATAAGAGTTTATGTCATGAAAGTATATAAGAAAATTGCGTTTATGAAAATTGCATATGTAGGAAATTAGGTTCTCTTAAATATTTAAATGTGAGGATATTTGTATGTTATTATGTATTTAAATTGCATGTGCAAGAGTGTATGGAAATAATAAAGAAGGGACTTTGGGGGCATTTTCGTTATTTTCATTTGACTTTTGATTCACCGAACGCTCAAAGACAATGAAGTGGATTGATGCTTCTTTTAAAATGAGCGGTGCTAATTATACAGACTATTTTACTCGTTAATGTTTCATCTAATTTACTCTATGCTATTGCACTAAATATGTGCACATTATATCATTATAATAGGGTCGAGTTATTGTTAGAAACAAAAAAAAATACACTAGCTTGATCCTATTAATTACACTGAAATAATGTGCACATAATTGATACTATTACACCAAATATATATATATTACCTCAATGCAAAAGAATATTTTAATGTATTAATTAGCGTCACCCTTTGAAAATGAATGTCAAAGTTCAGTTTTTGTCAAAAAATTGGGTGCCAAAGTTTCAAGATTTCATGTTTAGCTGTGGCGCCAAAGTAAAACTGTCCCTTTCTAATTATTTGGTTCAAGGTAGAGTCGGTAGACCTGATAATTGGTCAGTTAGGGTCATGATTGTATCGGATATTATCATATTTGGAGTGTTAATGATTTAAGTTTAAACGAGTTTATCGAGTAAAAATTTAATAGTCAAATTCGATTAATAATTTAACGAATTATTTGGCACAATCAATTAATAAGAAATGTTTTTTGTATATCTAACATTATATGCATATATATTGTAAATTCAACTCAAATTAGCAAGTACACGTGTAATACATATAATATACATATATACTAAAAATATACATATATATATATGTATATACATATAAAATACTATATAAATATGTATATTAACGGATTTTAACGGTTATTATATGCTAATGAATATTAACTAATCTAACTCGTTAACTTATTATGTTTTATCAGATCAGCACTAATACGACCCAAAACTATTAAGGTTTCAACCATTAATTTATAACTTTATGCCGATTCGTGTCATATAACTATGTCGGGTGTTATTTTGCCATGTTTAGTTCAAAGAGAGAGTTTGTATGTGTATCATGGACACTAGCATTAAAATGTTATGTCTCAATTTCCTGCGATATACATTATTTTAGTTTTAATAAACTGTATTATATTCCACTCTAAGTAGAACGATCTTCACACTAAGCAAATGAAGTATCGTCCATTTTGAGTGGTAAACGAAAGAATTTATCAATGATATTTGATGCAGATGATTACTATAATAAGTATATCACTTTTACAAAATTTTAAACCAGAAGAGAGTGTAACATAATAAAAATGTGATATATATATTCATTTTTCTCTGTTAAAATTTTATATGTTTATATCACGAACTTCTAAATTAAAATTTTTGATGAAATTTAATAAAAATAATCTAACTCATTATACAAATCATTTACAGCAAATTTCGTGGAAAAAAAAATTCCACAATAGACGACAACTTTTTTATTAAAAAATAAAAAAAAAATGAAGTAATTTTTTTCTCCCCCTCTGAATTTCTTTGTATCTTACTAGAAGGGCTACCTCTTTTTTCAATAAATATAATTTCAAGTTCACATCTAATGATTAGTATTAAATATAAACTAATAAAGTATCTTCGTCAAGTTCACATCTAATTATTATTAGTATAGAATTTAAACTTTAATGGCGTCTACATCAAGTTCACATCCTTGAATTTAAATGCTACCTTACGTAATACTTTGACATTATTTACATTTATCATCCATTTGTTTGGGAATTGCTATTTCGCTCAAAAAGCATACTAAAAGTTGTAATTTCAATGAATATGAATTATAAATATGTGTAGTAGTTTGGGAGAGAGACAGTGATCGATAAATGATAATGTTTGCATGAAAATCACTTTTAGGTTATACTTTTGAATATATTTTTAAGATTGAATAGCATTGCTCGTATTTCAGTATACATCGTCACTATTTTTGTTGATACAAATTACGAATCTATTAAATAGCTTTATTTTATACAACTCATGATTCTACAACTACCACAATAACAATAAACACAATAAAGGGTTCGATCATGTCTACGTGGGTCAAACTCACGACTTTTTTTATTACGAGAATAAGAATGATGTCAATTGACATCAGAACACAAGCTTGTCGAACAATGTCGCAGTTAAGAATCAATCAAATTTTTTTTTTGGTATGGTATAGTAAAGAAATTTAAGCATCCCACGGAATCAATGGCCCGCCATCACTATATATGCTTGAATAGATGGGTTTCGACTTTCTTTAAACTCTCTACTTCATATTACATTTCTAACTACCAAATTTTATTTCACAAAAATATGGTACCAAGACCACTGAATTCATCTTTCTTTCTCTCATACACCCTATTTTGTACAAGTTTTATAACGGCTGCCGTTTTCGGACTCACAAACGAGACAGACAGACAAGCTCTGCTCGCGATCAAGGATATGATACCGGGTGATCCGTTGATGGTCTTTCGGACGTGGAATAATTCTCTACATTTCTGTAATTGGCATGGCATTACGTGCAGTACTAGACATCAAAGAATAACAGTTTTGGACTTGGCGTCGTTAGAACTAGCAGGCTCAGTGTCGCCTCAAATTGGAAACCTTACTTTTCTTCGAGAAATCTCCCTCGGAAACAACACCTTCACCGGTGAACTCCCTCCGGAAATAGGCCGGTTATCTCGCTTGCAATATCTTTACATTAGCAACAACTCATTTCAAGGTAAATTCCCCGAAAACATAAGCCTTTGCTTAAATTTGAAAGTGATTGATATATACAACAATGATTTCTTAGGGGAGATCCCTACAGAACTAGGCTCTTTGTCTTCTCTGTTGCATGTGAATCTTTCGAAAAATCATTTCTCTAGTCGAATTCCACCTTCACTTGGGAATCTCTCCACTCTTCGTTCGTTTATTGTTAACGAAAATAGTCTCCATGGAGAAATACCTTCTGAACTTGGGCGCCTTTCTAAACTTGAGGTTTTTCAAGTTTTTTCCAACAATTTAACCGGAATGATTCCGCTCCAACTCTTTAATATCTCATCGATCACTTCTTTTGCCGTGCCCCAGAACCAATTAACTGGTGAACTCCCATCGAATTTAGGATTAACCCTTCCAAATTTGCAAGAATTTTATTTTGGAATTAATAATTTTTCAGGTCCTTTTCCACCATCGTTATCTAATGCTTCGAAACTCACTCTATTCGATATCGCTTGGAATAGTTTCACCAGGCCAATACCAATGAATTTGGGAAGCCTTCATAATCTCGAAGCAATGAATCTGGTTGTAAATAAACTTGGAAATGGTAAACCCGATGACTTGAGCTTCTTGAATTCAATGTCCAATTGTACCAAATTGACAAGATTGTATTTAGTAAATAATGGGTTCGGTGGTGTACTTCCTAATTCCATTGCGAATTTCTCAAGAAAGCTCACTGCATTGAGGCTCGACGGCAACTACATAATTGGAAGTATACCAAAAGAGATTGGGAACCTTGTCAGCTTGGAGATAGTAGCACTCAATGAGAATTTGCTTGAAGGTACAATTCCAGAATCTATTGGAAAACTTTCCAAGCTTCAAGGGTTGTACCTTTACAATAATAACATCTCTGGAGAAATTCCTTCATCTATCGGAAACATGACTAGATTGAGCGTTTTCGCTTCTCAAGTGAATATGCTTGAAGGAAGCATACCGATTTCTTTGGGGAATTGCAAAAACTTGCAAGCACTAGATCTCAAAAGCAATCAATTGACCGGTTTGATACCCGTGGAGATTATCGGACTTACTTCTTTGACGATTGGGCTATTCTTGAATAAAAATCACTTGATAGGACCATTGCCATCTCAAGTTGGTAGCTTGAAAAATCTCGGGAAATTGGACGTTTCAGGGAATAGATTAACCGGTACAATTCCGAGTAGTCTTGGTGATTGTCAAGTGCTGGAATATCTATACATGCAGGATAACCTTTTTGAAGGTACTATCCCGTCGACTTTTGAACGATTAAAGGGCATTCAAGTCCTAAATCTTTCTCACAATAATTTGTCCGGCGAAATTCCAAGATTACTAGGCAAGCTTCCCTTGATTCAAAGTCTCGACCTCTCATTTAATTCATTCGACGGCGAAGTACCAGATGAAGGAGCTTTCAAGAACATGAGCTCATTCTCTCTCATGGGAAATACGAATCTTTGCGGTGGAATCCAAGCATTGCAGTTACCTACATGTCCTAAGGATTTTCCGAAGGACAAAGGAAAGCGTTTCCCTCATAGATTAATACCCATTTTAATCATTGTCCCAATTGTTATATTGTTAGCATGTATTTTTGCGATTCTTTATCGCCTCAGAAAATCCAAAAAGCTGAACAATTCGGAGTCAAAGGTGCAAAATGAGTATCCAAAAGTCTCTTATGGAGAGCTTCTTCAAGCGACCAACGGATTTTCCTCGACCAATTTGATAGGTGAAGGAAGCTTTGGTTCCGTTTATAAAGGGATTCTCAATCCTCAAAACCAAATTGTTGCCGTTAAGGTACTCAACCTCCAACAAAGTGGAGCTGCGAAAAGCTTCTTGGCCGAATGTGAAACACTGCGGAACATTCGCCATCGGAATCTTATCAAGATTATCACAACTTGCTCAAGCACTGATTTTAAAGGCAACGAATTCAAGGCTTTGGTCTTGGAGTTCATGCCGAATGGGAGTTTAGAGGGTTGGTTACATCAAGATCGGCATAGTAGAGGAAAGTTGAACCTACTCCATAGGCTAAATATGGCCATTGATGTGGCGAATGCATTGGATTATCTTCATCATCATTGTGAGACGTCCATTACCCATTGCGATTTAAAGCCAAGTAACGTTCTTCTTGATGAAGATCTTTGTGCCCATGTAAGTGATTTCGGATTGGCAAAGTTTCACTTGGCCGCCACCAGTCAATCCAATCTTTCACAAGCAAGTTCGATGGCGATTAGAGGAACAATCGGATATGTTGCCCCGGGTAATTGCTAACCATTTGTTTTCCTTGTTGCAATTTGTAAATGAGATCGATTATTTTAGTTTCTTATATATGAAATTTTCAAGTTTGAATTGGGAAAACTTAATCAAAAACTAGAGAAAATTTTTATAAGGAAATAATAATAGTAATAGTGAAATTTTATCAATAACGAGGGAGATGCAAATGCATCTCCAGAAACTGGCTTTCGCCTGTGTTTGTTATACCTTCTGTGGAATGCTTTATTTTTAGTTAGGCGGTGAAAGTCACCTCCTCGGTTTCAAGCCTTCAACCTCTGGCTTCTCAGAGGCCTGCACTTACCATTGAAATCGAAACTTCAAACTTAATTCTCGAAAACAATACGAGTTTCAAAGTGAAAGGATTTTTATAGCAAAATAACATGCAAAAGAGTCTATACTCAGTTTCTTCACGAGTGAGGTCAACTAGTTTTGGGTAACTTCTTAATTCTTTCATATATCGCAGAGTACGGAATGGGCCGCGAGGTATCAGCGCAGGGTGATGTGTACAGCTACGGCATTCTTTTAATGGAAATGTTCACCGGAAAAAGACCCACCAACGAAATGTTTACAGACGATTTTAGCCTCCATAATTACGTTAAGGCGAATCTCCCGAATCATGTGATACAAATTGTTGATCCGCAAATTATAGAAGAGGATGATGAACAAGTTAGCAGCCATGGAACAAGGACAGCCAACAATTCTAACACAGAGGTTTGCTTGGCGGCAATTCTTCAAGTTGGAGTTTCGTGTTCTGTTGAATCGCCATTAGAAAGAATCGACATTGGAGAAGCTCTTGTGGAACTGAATATGGTTAGAAATGAATTTCTTGGCACGTAGAAAGTAGATTTAGAATTCCAAAGATTTTGATTCTTGTAATTGAATGTTTTTTATCCATGGATTTGAATTGTTTTGGGTGTCTATTTCGTTCAAGCAAAATAAAAGTCAAATTAAACACAATTTTTATTAGAGGAGCACAAATTATCATTGTGCTGGAATAAGTATTTTCAATAATTTTGCGCAGTTTACTGTATTGAGTTTTTTTATAACACAATCTTTTACCAGTTGGACTGTTAATGAACCGAATCTAAGACCAACTTATGCTATATATATATATATTATACCAATACAAAGTGAGAGATATTTCTATGTGCATTTTTACGTGACATGACAAGTTACATGAAAAATTTCTAGTCGTATCATATATAAAACTTGTTAAACGGAGTTTACAAAACATTAACCAATCGAAAATTAATTGCATTTTAGAAAATAAGGAAGAATTGGATTATACAGATTAATTCTAGGATATACGCATGAATTAAATTTGTCAACAAAATAAAATGCTAGCCTATGCAAGAGTTTGTATTTTATAAGTTTTTCCCACAGAAGCTGATGCTAGTGTCTTTTTTCATAGTTTCAAATTGTCAAATGATGATGAATAAAAAAGACTAGAGGACATAATTTACTATTTCATTGACAAAACTTGATGGTTTTTATCTGACTACATCAAAGCAGCATATTTTTTCTATTCACTTTCTGGGTATGATGGGCAAGAAATCTAAATCATATATTGACTGTTAATATCTGTTTAGAGGTGGGATTTTTTTTTTCTTTAATACAAATCTGGTATTTGAATTTGCAATTACCACATTAGGGTGCAATAATCTAGGTAGTCACTAAGAAGACACAAGAGGCGCTTGAATAAGTTCAAGAAAACGGGCATTCAGTATCTCTAGATACTTGACCAGTATCTACCGGTTCTGCAATCAGTATCTTTCAATTCCGCAATCAGTATCTAGCGGTTCTAGTCCTTGCTAGTATCTCTGGATACTATGAGGCAGCTATTGTGATACAGTATCTCCCAAGGGCTACATCCGCACTTAAAAAATATTCAAACTCAGACTAAACAAACCTCCCCAAACCCACCCCAACCACCAAAAAAAAAGCCATATGAAGTGGTTTGAAATTAACACCATTCTACTTTCAATGAACAGTCCATTCAAATAACAGAAGATAATGTTGCTAACTTGCTATGAAACATCTATATAATGAAAAAATACATTATGATTTCAAATTCATTTAAGCAACTGTCAACATTGTTCAAAGTTTTGGATTTCAAACCAACCCATCATATAGAAGATATCAACATTTAACAGGTCAAAAATAAAAAAAAAAAAAAAAAAATAGACTGAAAAAGATATACTTATCGGCCTTAATTTACATGTCTACTTGTTCTTGATCTAGGGTGTCGCATCATTCATGCATAAGACGGAGCCAAGCATTCGTCAACCATGTCTACGAGGTTAGGGTTTTCCAGTGCTGCCGCCACCCTTTCTTTATCGTTCAACTGTTTATTCACTGAAACCAAAACAACAGTAGTACGATCCAAGTTAATTTTACCCTTTTAAACAGGTGATACATCAAGAGCATATGCAACTTGACTCCATCCCCTAAAAGGGGTGGGACCATACACAAAATAAATTGAAAAATATTTCGATAAACAATTAATAGTTGAACCACAAAGGCAATTTCTACGTACTAGATGTCACACAAACTCTTATGCTAGAAGTGATTGCATTAGCATTAACAATGTCTGCAAGGTGGGTAAAAATAGCTTCTATTAAAGTAATATACTATCCCAATTGCATGATATGCAACTTTCTTCTTGAGCAAAAGCCAATACAGATTTGACAATAGCACTTCCCAGTCTGCAAGCTAAATTATTAATGAGTGACTTCACTCAGACCATTGGCATCACATAAGGCTTTTCGCTGAAAAAGAAAATTATACACACATTTCCCGATAAAGTCCCATTTAATGATATCCTGGATTAGGATAAGAGGCACCAGTGTTCTAAAAATCCCCACATAGGGCCGCCTAATCTGCCGGGATGGCAATTCAACGGGACTAAAGGAGTTTTTGACTTGTTTTTGTGCTAAAAATTCTTGTTATTATATTTGAATTATGAAAAATATTTGTTTAACAAACTCCTAATGTCCTTTTTAGAAGTAAAGTCGGAATCTTGTAAATTTATATTTTTAAAATATACATATATATATATAAAACAATTGGCCAGCCTAAACGACAAGTCCCTGCATGGGGCTATATGACCGCCCTAAGTCTGCCCAGCGCATTTTAGAACATTGAGACGCACTATGGCAAAAGGACTCCTTAAAAGATTAAATCCCAGAGGACACCTTACATTGTAACGACCCGATCCCACCTCAGTACGATATTGTCCGCTTTGGGTAGCGTCCTAGCCAAGCCTCAATCCCAGGACATCTACCCTCACGGCTTTGTTTTTGGGAGCTCACGGCCAGCTTCCCAGGGAGTCACCCATCCTGAGATTTCTCTGGCCCAAGCACGCTTAACTTCAGAGTTCTCATGGGATCCGAAGCCAGTGAACCTCCCAAAAGGCCTCGTACTTAATTAGTGACCATTTCTTACTTATATGGGTCTCCAAGGATCCCCCATCTTCCGATGTGGGATGCCCCCTTTGAGCTACCATTCCTCCGCACAAGGGAGTACTCATCACTCGCAGGGCGTCACATACATTTTGTCATTTCCTCTTCAAAATAGGGACACCCATTTTTGTTTACCTAAAATACCCTTCCCCCTCTTATCCCGAAAACAAGAAGGAAATACATTCACTACTACATCGTCTCAATACAAGAGTCACACTTTTTTCTTTGGAATTTTGGGAAGTTTCAAATGAAGTATGCCATTTTGAAAATAAACGTGCCAAATCTGATCACATTTTAAACATGTTTGGTCTTCACGATAGCTTTTATCCAAGTTCTTTTTTCTTAAAAAATTCCCAAAGATAGGAAGTACTAATGCTACGGTTCGTCATTAATGAAGATAGTTTTGCAAGAGGCGCTGAACTCATGCAGCATTGCTTAAGGAACTTATATAGGAAAAGGGGGCGTATGCGCGCGCGCGTGCGCGTGTGTGTGTGTGTGTGTGTGTGTGAGAGAGAGAGAGAGAGAGAGAGAGAGAGAGAGAGAGAGAGACCTGCAGCTTCAGTTGCATGAGTCCCAGGTGCTACCCTTATGTCCACCTACCAAAAAAAAAAAAAAAGTGAAATGAGGTGAGTAATTTCTAAGTAAATGGAAGTTTGATAATAATTTCTATCAAAAAGTAACATCAATAAAGCATCATATAATGCCTGTGATGGATGAGAAATACAACTCAACTTGATTAACTAAAAGAACAAATAAAGAGGATAACATTGAGTCTTTGTCTAATGATAACGAAGTTGGAAAATTATTAGAAAAACAATAGCTTTTTACAAGAAATTTGAAGATGGGATGAATAAATTGGTGAGATGTTCTCCATCATGTTTTTATTTTATGAGTAGATATTCTCCATCTTTTCTTGTTTTTCATGGAAAATCTTCTTCTTCACGACCCAAAGAATTTTATTGCATGAAAAAATCACTGAATTTATTTTCCAACATCTCATAAAAACCAATTGTTTCTCTACCCTAATCGTGCATCTTTTCCATGGAAAAACCTCCAAATCATATGATCCATCTTTGGTGG
The DNA here is from genome assembly GCA_021464415.1 of Lonicera japonica. NCBI lineage: Eukaryota > Viridiplantae > Streptophyta > Magnoliopsida > Dipsacales > Caprifoliaceae > Lonicera > Lonicera japonica. The sequence continues at coordinate 71,110 of JAKCWG010000134.1, forward strand.
TATTTGATTGCATAATTCATAATCAATATCATGGTACAACTTGGCTTAACCAAATTTTTCATTTGCAAGTAATTAAAAATATATTACCATCTCCTTTTTTACACACAAAACAATTCCATGTAATCCCATTCTTTCCCACGTAAACCAGTCAAATACACCCTACAAGAATCAATATCACCCTAAGCACCACCCTCTTCAATCCCATTCTCATCTGAGTGATCATCAAAGAAATTAGCATCAGATGAATTCAACAACAGCAAGTCTGGCCCAGCCAACATGATCTCAAAACTCATGCATCAAAAGTCCACTCTCAATCTCCGAATAAATATCAAAATATAATTCCAATACTAGGAAATCAATATATCTATTATTAAAAGTTATGAGATTGCTCATGCCTCAAACCAGACACACCTAACGCACATAATAGCATACTGTTGGACCCTAACTAGTTTGTTATGGATGTGGCACACATCAGCCAAGGCCACGACACGCTCAATTAAAACAAGACAATATCTTAAGAGACTTACAAGTGTGATGGGTTGACTTAAGATGTATTTTGAGTGCAGGGTTGCCGGTTGGTGGTGCAACACAACTTATGACACTTCATGTGTTTAGACCTGGCAATTTAAGGACAGCACGGATTCACGATAACATGGCATAAAATCGAAAAGAAATTACCGGGTTTGGGCCAACCCATCGTAACCGTTTTGCTTAATGAATCTGGTTTGTATATATTCGCGATCCCGGTAAGCACCCGTTAAAAAAAATTTAGTCGACAGCACCTATTGTCATTTTACCCAAAGGAAACCCTAACTATAAACTCAAAGTTTTCCTCTTTCTTATGCTATTGCTGATTGCTGTTGATGATCATGTTGATTTAGTTCAAATGGTGTTGCAATTTTAGATTTTCAAGCATAGGTTCTAAGTTAACAGGTTAAAACAAATTGAATCAGGCTGTATAATTCCTTAACTTAACGGGTCGTGTATGAATTTAATTTTTTTACCCGTTATTAAATGTATCATATATGGGTGAAACCTTTTCTCACTCAACACGAAACCGACACCAACCCCACCCCTTGCCAGACCTAGATGTCTATTACTACCGCTCTGCTTTAGTGCCTCAGTGGCTACAGGGGGGCATGACACGTAGGTGCCTAGGTGGACACTCATGGCACCCAACAAGGGAATCGATGGCACGTCTTTAGGGCAGCCTTGAGGCATTCATGGGACATTGTTGGCATCTGCTAGCCATCAGTCTGTCTTGGCAAATGCATGAGAGCGTCGTCATTTGGCATCGGCTACCAAATGGCAACCATTAGTTGAGAGTAAGTTGGGTTAAGATGCACTTGGGTGCCACTGCAGGCATGCACGACCAAGTTGTGCCCAGCCTAGACAATTGTGTTGGCTTGGGTGTCACTTAGGATTTTTCCCTCTAGCAGTATTATAGGGACCTGTCCATAGCTAAGGCATGCAAGTCCTGTGTGGGCACTCAGCACAGCAATCTGGGATTTGTTGGGCCATTGGCACAACGGCTCAGTCTTGAGTTGGGCAAGACAATTTAATGAAGGTAAATATCTCGTGCGGCCAGAACTATGTCATATCGGGCTCATTCATACATCACAAGATGCATGGATGCAATTGTATGTGCGGTATTGTCTGATGGGGAACAAGAGCAACCACTTGGACTAGTGTGTCGCAAGAGATGCAGTAGTAGTTTGCAGCTCAAAACTTTCTCATTGGCAGCAGGCATGCTGTTTAAAATGTTGGCAGGCCAATACAATGAAGGAGAGATCTGGATATTTGAGAAACCCAGCCTACACTAAGGTGATTTGGGTGTTTCCTTTGTATTGAGTTGAGTTTAACAAAGGGTTACGAAAGAAATTCATATAAATTTGTGTGTAGCCTTTATTTGTTTAATTATGTTGCATTACGTTGTGTGCTTGTGCAAACTGTGTGGAAAAACTAGAGCCACTAGAAAACCCCACTTTGTTTGGGATTGGCTGAGCAAGTCTTTTGGGTGAGGGCGGAGAATTACCCTGTGACATAACATATCATTAGATACAGAAACCAAATAGCTTGTTAAAGTGCCCTAGGCAGCCTTGTGAACATAAAACAATCACTGGAGGTGGCCCTTCCAAATATTTGCTATTTGACCCAATTGCTTGTTAAAGTGCCCTACTACTCTAAGGCCCTATTTACACCAAGATTCGAATTTTGGGATGATTCGATGAAATTCTAGTGTCATTAATGAGCCTGATGTCTTCCCTCACATGTCTCTGCTCCATCATCCTATTACTGCCAAAGTGCCAAGTGCCACATAAATGCATTTTCCACTCCTCTATGCTCTGCTCTGAAATGACTAAGCCACCCTTTGCAATGGCTGTACACTGGAATTCCTCCATCATTTCACCAGAGAGAGAACTTAAAATCTATTTTAATGAACCAATCCTTCTTCCTTAATTTAGATGGATATCAACCACCAGCAAAGGCCGACTGCTTACCCTTGTTTTTATTTGGTTGACGTGCCTATATCTAGTTGAATTTTCACACAATCATCTCACTAAATATTCTTCACTAAAGCAACAAGTCCCCTTCTTCTTTACTGCTTACAAACAAACAAGTGTCATCAGCAAAGCAGATATCCTCCACCTTAAAATGCCAAAATAAGATAACTTTTCTAACGAATGAACACCCAAAAGTCAGAAAGGTTCTCTTTCAAACACCTACTGCAAAATCCCGCTTTATTGGAGGAATCCAATGGGGGTGAATTTGCTTGATTGGTTTGAGATTTCCATGCAACTTCTGAAAATAAGACCTTTAGTCTCAACTACAATCAAATTGATAGAACAATCACTCTGTCCCATATTAAGAATCACACTTCCTTTTCTGGGACATCCCAAATTAAGAATCAGATTTCAATTTACAAATACCAAAATGGAAACCGAATGATCATCAATTAGATTAATGCTTTCTTAAAAAGGTAAATGGTCTATCTTAATTTGGGCAATAATCCTATGTACAACATACAAACACCCCGTCCCCCTTCTTTCTTTTTCTCTTTTAGCGCTGATTAGGATCTCCACTCATTGTCTCTCCCGTCCTTTAAATGAAAAGACCAAAAACCCTGCTCAAATCCTAGCCACAAACTTTTTTATACATCACAGGAATACAGGATGCAATGGAAACAACCACAGATTTTTCCACTAGCACCACCATTCAACAATGTATTCTTTCTTATCAGTTGGTAGGAACATATTTATAGCATCAAACTCCTTATTTACAGTACAGAAACCCAAAGAAGTCTAGTTCACTGCAACAGCATCTTTACTGACAACCCAGCAAATTAAACATATCCACCAACTACTTAATTTTATATATATAGGCTTGGGATCAACCTGACATAAGAAGCTATATATATATTTGATTCCCGCGCTTGCAAGTGCTTAATTATATCATGAGTATTTACCTAGAGAAATAAAAGGATTACCTATTTACTTGTTCTATACACTGCAGGCACCCACAAGTGACAACACAGGAGAAAAGAGAAAATAAGTTCACAAAAGCATCAAAAATCTTTTATCAAGGGATATAGAATACGGTGCTATAGCCTGGTTTCAGATTCAGAGAGTTTGCACTACGTAATGAAAGTTAAATGTTTCATTGAATAACCGTACTTGAAAAAGAAAATGGAAAAGGAAAATGAAAATGAAAATTTGGTTGTTCTAATATGTTATATTATGCCAAATCTTTTTTCTTTTGAGAGAGGAAGCAATGTTATATTGTGATTCTAATGTTTCCACATTTATGGTAGCATTTTTCTCTTCTTTGACAACGACTTTTCCTCACGCATTTCTGTAACTTCCTCGTTAATGGAATTATTTTCCCATCAAAAAGGTAAGTAGAATAAACACATTTCCCTAGGCAACGTGTGGTTAGGCTAGACACTATGACCGGATTTATTTTTGTGTACGTGATGTACAAGGAACCAAATGAACCAAACCAGAATAATCAACCAGCAACTAGACAAGGAGAAATTAAACTAAGATCAAACAAACTTCCACCACCAACTCACTTCCAAGACCTTGAAGTACAAAAGGAAGAGGGTAAGAGCAAAAGGAAAGCAATGTAGACCTGAAGCCAGGGGCCACAAAGCTCTATAGTTAAGCCAAAAAAAAATTTGAAATACACCCCCACCCCCTGCAGGGAAAATATGATAAATAATTTCCTATATAAAGATACCTTATATTAAATTTAAAGCTTTCCGAAAATGAAAATACATAACTGGGGTCGTGGAATCTATTTATAGTCGCATAATAAATTAATAACAAAACTTTAGCAAGAAGAGAACACATATAGGTATACACATGAACATGGCAAGGCGTAAGAACCTCATTCTCCAACTTTACACTACTTACAAGACCTTAGAAACCTTTAGAGGCTTGAATGGTGTTATAACAGAAGGCCTAACCTTACAAGGGCATGGCCTCTTAAAAAATACCATATTTACTTGTTAGTTTTTCTTCATTTTTATAAATAACCATTAGTCCCTCCTTCCCAAATTAAGAGTCCACAATTCCTTTTTGGGATGTCCCAATTAAGAGTTCACATTCCTTTTCAAAACTCACGATAGCAAACAAGTTTCTCTTCTAAACCATTTATTTTCATGAAATTCATGCATTTTTAAAAAATGTGAAATCAAACATGGACTCTTAATTAGGGAAGGAGTATAGAAAAATGAAAAGCCTGTACATCAAGTATTGGAATTGAAATGATTACATTTACAAATGTTCTCCAACTCAGCAGTTTTAAGCAAATAATGACAAAGAATGTCATTATGAAAAAGTAAAGAATAGAAAAGAGAGATCATACCTTATAACGTGAAGGTAGGCTACGCATAAGCTTCACACGCAAACAAAGGCCAATAACCGTTGCCATACTGCAATGCTCAACTGTGGGAGTGAACGTGACCCTGAACGAAAGAATATTTTCCATTCAAATGGCATAACAAATCTCATTGATTACGGACTACAAAGTGCAAACAGGGCAATATGGAAGTAGATTTTCTTCATACCTTACATGACTATTCTCGTCATTTACCTCGACTGCCTCTTCTGATATGACTTTTAGCTCTTCCAAAGAATATGGATGCTCCGGATCTTTTATGTCTCTAATATGGTGTAAGAAAGGCTAAGGAAATATGGCTTTTTTATAAGTAGATTGTGTACGATCTGAAATTTTACATTTCTATGTTGATGATATGTACGAGGACATAACTGATTGAATTTCCTTAATGCCCACCTCCAAGGGTACTTACATAACAAGAGCTTATCGGAAAAAATGAAATCAAATGGGTCAATGGATCGGATGTCTACCTGAATCCAATTCAAATCCAATCCCATTATTCGAATACGGTAAGGTAGTTTTAATCCATTTAGCCAAATCCGTTAAGCCATCCAATCCATTTCTAATCCAGTCCGACACGTATATACACATGTTTATGTATACATCCTTACACATGGATAAAATCATAAATTGTCTAATTAGCAGTTTGAGGGAAAACCAAATGGGTCCCAAGAGAATAGGTAAAAACCTAAAAATTACATCCTTCGAGAAAGAAAAAGTATGGCCCAAAATACAAAACTAAATGGACAGTTGACGCAAGTAGTAGCTAATAAATGTAAGCAAAGTAAAAGGATATCAAAAATTTCCAGTTGATCAATGACTTCCGCAGCATACTCATCCACATCACCAGGTCCAGGTCCAGTCCGAGCACGCCGCTCCTTTTTCTCATACACAGTAGGATTGGCATTGATTAATCCGGAAACCATGTTTACTCAGCCTTCTGCAGTTCCAGGAACTAAATACAAGTTGCAATTAGATGAATTGCAAAGTACCCAAACCAATAGAAAGCTGCAAATTTTCAACAAAGTCAAAATAACTGTAAGAAACATGAGCCACACGACAGCAGTGGCGGACCCAGGAATTTAAAATTGGGGGGGGGGGGGGGGAGGGGAGGGGAGGTTTGAAACTTAAAGCACACAAAATATATTTAAAGCCACAAAATTTAACCACAAGCATAATTGCATTAAAAGTAATACTTGACACAACTAAAAATCTTAAATAACAGGCAATTAATCAACAATTATTAAACAAAACCCTTTTGGCCCACTAATTGTTAAAGTAATAAAATGATTAGAAAACTAGACAACTAGTTAATTTTCTTGACAATTTCGAAAGAAAGAAAAAAAATAAGTCATAAGTAGTTTCATAAGATGTTCATTAACTTTTTTTTCATTTACGAACAAAATTTCTTATCAACAATCTAAATAATAAATTTCATGAATAAAAAAGATAATTTAATATCTCTCCAAATCACAAGCCATATTTTCAATTATGTTGCAACTGTGTAAAGCGTAAATTGTGTAATCAAAGGTACCATTCATCGGATAATTTAATAAACCTCATATAACTAATATTTTAAAATTAGGGGTTTAAACCTAAATCACTTGATATTCAACAATTAATCAATATTTCAAGAAATACACTTAACATTATACAATTAATCAAGAAATACAACTCATATTATGCATGTAATCAAGAAATAAATTTATACCTAATATTAACAAGTAATACAAGAAATTAAATACCTTGAAATGAAACGCGAAGAGTGGGAGGGATGGAGGGATGGAGGGCAAGCAGTGGACTCGCGGCCAGAAGACGATCACACCGGACACCGGAAGAAGAAGAGGGGTAGAAGTGAAGAAAGAAGATATACTAGAGAGAGAGCAACCGAGAACGGAGAAACGGAGAAAAAGAGATGAAAGACGGACGGACGGGCGTAAAGTCTGCGGTGTGGGTGAGTTTTGATAAAAGTAGAAATTTTGTAATGACCCATAAAGTTTTGCCCCTTATACTTAAGTACCCTTAAATATAAATTTAGGTGGTATTATTGACCCACGTCATTTTATTCTTTAATACTCTACCATGGTTCAAAATCACAATTTCAGGCTTTAACGCGGCCACTCAATTTTCAACTCAAATATTAATATCGGTATTAATTTCGGCGATACATACCGATTCAATTTATCTAGTATGACTTACATCGTTTATATTAAAATACCAATATATCACACTTGGTAATACAATTTAAAATCATAGATCAATAAATAAATAAAAATGTAATTTTATAATGTACAAATATCTCAAATATAAGTCAATTAAGTTTAGAATAACGATGTGAATTATAATTAGCATCATTACTCCAAAACTCCAGCGATAAAGAACGAGGATATAAAGGAGGTTGGGAATCGACACTTGTGGGGTAAGGATGAAACAAATGGCTAGATGACCTATAATCAAAAAATTTTGGTTGGCTATTGTGATGGTAATATCCAAATTTTTGATATTCAATACTACCTAAAGATCTATCATGATACGTTCCATCCATATCGATGAAATATCAGTCAACTCAGCGAAATATTGGCGACTTGGTGCGGTTTCAGTGAAGTATTGCTAATTCAATGAAATACCGGTATTTACCCATATTGTGTCATGGTTAACTCCATTTTGACTCGATATCGACCATATCAGATCAATCTTAGCTGATATTTTGAACCATGCACTCCACAAATACACTTTTCTTTCTTCTTAACACTCATAATACTCCATTTGTAATTTTAAGATTAATTACTATCACTGCACTCTCACCTCTCCACATTCTCTCTCTACAATTTAAAAAAACAAAACAAATTTATTTCACCCTCCCCACAAATCTCATTTTCAATCTTCCTCTTCTAACTTTTTATTTCTTAATCTAGTCGTTCTCTATCTTTTTCTCTCATCTTTTTCATTACTGGTTAAATAGAAAGTTTTATCATGTGCTATTGACAAGAAATTTTCAAATATGTTTGTTATGAAGAATAAATAATAGTTTGGCCGATGCACAAACCATGCCAAAAAAAAGTTCCGCCATGGATGAAGGTACACTCGATTCCTTGGTGTTCATCATACTAAGCCCAAAGGAATCGAGGGACCGAGTGACGTGTGCTTTACTTAGTTCCTTTGACGTCGAGTACGATGAACACCACTTGGTTCCTAGGAACCAAGTAAACATTCTTCATGCTCTATTTCCATTTTCTTATTTTATTTTATTTTATATTTTTGTGTTTGTTTGTATCAAATGATTTAGTAATGAAATGAAATGTAAAGAATAAACAAAAATATAAGTATCCTACTTCTTTTGAAAAAGGATGATGATTTGGATGGTGGCGGAGATGGATATGGACAGTGATTTGGACGAATGATGATAATAAAAAAAGAAAAGAGCTTTTAATTAATAGTGTTAATAATTTGGGTTTAAGAGATTTAGAGCTATTAATTATTATTAATTTGATTTTATTGTTTTAATCATTAATTAATAATAAAAAAAAGTGGTGTATTTTGATAGAATAGTTAACCCTTTTTTAGAGAGTGTTAAAGAGTGAAATGGTATTTGCCAATAGCAACCGCTGAATTTATTCACATAAGTTCTTATATATATATATATATATTTCAAAGCGACACCCCTCCCCTCCGCCCGACCCCCCCCCCCCCCAAAAAAAAAAAGAAATACTACAGCCTTAGGTACATATTTGTTTAGGAAAAAAAACACTATTTAAATGTGTGCTTTCTTTGCCCCTAGTCGCATTGCTTTCAAATGCACATGTTTAGCAATTTCTTTTTAGCTCGTACTTACCTTCAAGTTATAATTACTTTCAGTGTAATCAATCTTTCTTACAAGTTACAATGAAGTAATTTTCGTTTATGCCCGTACTCTCTGTAAATTACTATTGTTACATGCTTCCTGTTGGTAGTAAATAAGATTTAAAACAAATCCAAGGACGTTTTCAGGAAGAAGGAATGGTGGGAGAGATAATGCTTGGTAGTTGTAATTCTAATGATGGTTCATCATATATTTTACTGACACCCGAAGTTGTAAAAAATATGAGAATTTCAATTCGATTTGCAGATTTCAAAGGTCCATTGAAAATATCAAATCATCTTATTAAATCTTGTTCAAATGAAAATAGATAAAATTGTGTTCTGTCAAGTAAATAAAACAAACAATCCAAGCAAACATATATACATGCATATGACGACTGATGTAGAACAGTGAGAACTGAGAACCGACCAACCTTCAGCCGCAATTCCAACAATTACATAGGTAATGTGTGGATACCGATTGGTATACAAGCTATCTAACAACAAAAAGCTATTATTATAAACATCATGAGCATAGTTGTCAGAAGTTAAAGTCGCCAAGGTCCTTGGAGCCTAGGCGCAGGCTCTTGCTCTTTTTCTGAGCGAGGCGTACGGCATACAAAAACTTGAAATATATAGTTATAATCATAATTTACCCCATCTACCCTAATGTCAACATCTAAAGCCAAAAAAATAAAAACCAAATTAAGATCCAAATAGAAAACAAGTCCTCATGAATTCATAGTCATCACCGTCTAAATAACATAATACAAGAACAAGTCTAAATATAAGTCTAAGGCACAATAAAATAAGTCATTTAAACTCCTAATGACAAAACAAAAATATAACACTTATAATTGGCAAACAAACTGCTGACTACCCTACTGAGAAATATTATATAACACTAATAATTTAAGACTTTAAGAAAAAAATAAATTATAACTGAGCCTACTGCCCAAGCCCTACTAAGGGGAAAAAATAGAAAATTAAAGCAAACATTGGAGTAATCTTACAAAATCAAAAAGCTATTAACACAAAATCAGATAGTAATCTTACAAAAATAAAGTATTTTCTTACATGAACAACTATAAGGTGAATTATAGTAATTAAGTCAAAAGTTACATATTTTTTTTAATAACCATCGACTTATATTGTCTAATGAGCATCTCCAAGAGACTCTCCATTGCACGAATCTTCTTTATAATAGCTAACATCTATCAAAAAAATTAAATCCAACGGTATAGCTAAAATAGAGGGGATGGGAAAAGAGCCTTATTTAGCTCTCTATATCTAGAGAGCCTCTTTGGCTCTTTATATCTAGAGAGCATCTTTGACTCTCTATTTAATATTTTGCATTAAAAAAATAACATATTAAACACCCAATTTCTCATATATTTATTGAAAACCAATTAAATTGCCACACGTGTTATAATAATAACATAAATAGAGAGCATTATTGGAGTCTCTCACTCTCTACTTCAAAAGATAATCTTTATTTTGAAAAAAAATGCTTTCTAAAATAGAGAGCATTGTTGGAGATGCTCTTAAGTGGCTCCACCTTTCTTCATTCTTCTTTTTCCATTTTCTTTGTTGCTGAGGGAGAGAAAATGGGTACCAAAGCACCATTTTCATGGAGTATGTTTTTATCACCAAAATTGATTATTTAAACTCCGCCAAAGTGTGTCGTGTCTTAAAAAAATATTGTTCTATGCAGTGTGGATAAGGTAGCGGTGTAAGAAATCCGAAGTTTCGGCGATTAGGGTGCGGTTCATCATTTCCATCTTCATTTTATTTGCTATATATTTTTAGGTAGGGGTTAATTATGATTCATTGTGTTCTAAATTGATAAAATTCTAAATATTTCTTAAGTATATAATTGTGCATGTGCAAGTTGCTAAAATCTCTAGATAATTTATGGCTAAGTGACATATTGACTTTTTGACCTTTTAAGGACTTTCTAGTTGATTTCTCGAATATAACCAGACTGAAATCACAACACACACATGATGAAGTCGAATGCAAATCTCTAAAGCTAAAATTTCCACTTCGAGAAAAGCATGCACTGGAAAAATTAGTCCCCAAAACAGTTAAAAATCTGGCAAAATGAGGGAAGGTGTAAAAATTGAAATGAGTACAAGAAAAAAAAATAAAAAATAAAAAGAGGACAAATCTCGAAAAGCCCAAGTGAGTAAAAAGGAACCGAAATAAAGGAAAAAATGGCAGGAAGAGTCACACTAAAAGTCACAGCTTTGCCAAAAGGTTCAGGCTACATCTTGGGTAAATAAGGCTCATGTTCGTAAAAAAAAGCAAGATATTACTAAGCCAAAACAATGGGCAGGAAATTCTCAAATGTATGGGATAAAAATATGGGTATCAAAAAAACAAAAAACGATGTGGGCCAACACCTTTGCTCAAAAGCTAGACAAAAAAATAACAGAAAAAGGGATCGAGGTTTCCAGAAAAGCTTCTTTTCCACAAATAGAAAGAAAAGCAAGATAGCAGAGCTAAAGACTAAATCTAAAAACCACCCAGGAAATATGGAAATCAAAGGGAATCAACTCAATTTCCCTCCTAAAGCAAAATAAGATCCCAACAAGAAACAATAAAAGGGAATAACACTCAGTTCTGGAAGATAAATTTTCATTCCATTTATACGGAGGAATTGCCAAAATAATTGAACTATGATGAAAGGTGCTTCCAAATGAAGTTTACTAACCTTAGGCTATTCAAGGATAAAGTTTTATCGAAAAGACCTCTCACTCTTGGTAATATCTAACATCATTATTCAGGCTATGTCTGTAAGATGGTGCGAGTCGATTGACCCATGCTCTTGGTTGTCGCTAACACATCATACCTTCTGAGAGTGGCCATGAGTGCCATTTCTTGGAAACCATCACTAAGGACCATTTCATGATGATCAGTCTCAGGCTAACTAAACTCTCATAAAAAATACCCCTCACTTCTGGTAGTCTCTAATATCACATTTCAGGCTGGGTTAGCAAGATGGCACAAATCGTTTGACCCCCACTCTTGGTAGTCGTTAACATATCATACCTTCTACGTGTGGCCTAGAATGCCATCTCTCAAAAAACCGTCCTAAAGGAATTTTTCTCGATGATTAGCTCAGGTTATGTCAGCAAGATGGTGCGAGGAGGTAAACCCTTGCTCTTGATAACCTCTAACATCTCTCCCCATGAGTAAAGAATTTCTATCACAACTGATTAACGAAACACCTTATAGAAGAGTTCGAGTTTTAGTAAAACCTCAATTCGCCAACTTTTCATAGCAACATCTTGCAAGGGCTGAGGTATCCTCTCAAAATGGATTACAAAATGTATGCATTGAGGTAGAACTATCAAATATAAAGTAAAGATCAGGGAATGAATCATGACTTGTACTTCTTGACACCATGGAATAGTGATGACAAGGCCAATTGATGTATCAGGGATAAGCAATCAACCTAGAAGAGAATTGCTCCACTTGGTTATAATCAAAGATTGCCAGATGTTTAACAGCTTCGCTCACCAAAAAGGGAATGCTACGATCCTGAGTTTTTTTTTTTTTTTTTGGGGGGGGGGGGAATTAAAGAAACTAGGATTCAAGCAAAAGTCGCCAATTGTCGTCTCCTTTTTTATCGTCCTAAAATCCTTGCTGACAAGAATCCTAGGCTAATAGGGTTTGTGGACACCTAATTCACGACCCTTACATGAATTCATCTTTTTAAAAACAACACTTGCACCTAGAATACGACTTTTAATAAACCTCCTAAAGGCCTTTCTCATGCATTTATGTCCAATAAACAGTTGCATTGACTTATTACAAGAGATTCAACTCTCGGGCAATAAGTTCTAGGAACTTGTCGCATAAGGCGAACTTGTCGTGCAATAAGTTCTAGGAACTTGTTGCTTAGCATAGGAAGCTGCCACATCTCGTGAGAGGGTTTGTCATGTATGATTTAATGCAGGCGACAAGGTCAATTTAATAATTATGGGTTAATTTTGCTTTGTGTCGAGACATGTGCATGTCATCTATCCTAGACTAGACACAAATGTTCATTTTTAAAGTTGCCAATTTGTTTTACAAGGAAACAAACAAAACGTTTATGTAAAAAGAAAGCATACGGATAAGCAATATCTTATAATGAGGATTTTAGGGTTTGGGAATTAAGTTACAAATTGGGAAGTGTTAGGCACACAATCTGCCCTTTCGGTCTCTAAATTGATTATGTGTTTAATTATATTTAGTAACTTGCATGCTTTTATCAATATTCTCATTTGATATTCTTCGGGAAAGGTAATCCCCAGATTTTAATTCTACACAATAAACTCCCATTACTTGGTTCTATCTAGATAATTTACAAGGTTATTTATCTTTGTTAGACTATTTCCAAACTTGATGGAGGCAAGACTGTTGTGCAAAATGAAGACAATTCAAAGGCCATCCAAGTTCCAACAGGCCCAAGTACAAGGTCGCGGGCTAAGAAGTTAAAGGCATAGCTTAATGGATTAATTCAAGCTATTTGGGCTCAAGAAGAAGGCACAATCAAGCCCATTGGAGGGGAAAAACGTGGAGCACAAAATGGAGGTTGGGTTACACTTATTCAACCAATTGGAGTGAGAAGACCATATATAAAAATAAATAATAAACAATTACAATTACAATTGTAAATGCAAATTAAATTAAATTATTTTTCTAAAAGATAGATATTGACTTGTAATGGAAAATAATTGTATATTATAATTCAATAGGCGAATTTTATGTACGATGCAAAAAAAAATTGCTTCAATCTTGTGAAAACTTGGATAATGAGAGTTCCTAATTTTTGATCATCCTCAAACTTTGAGGGTTGTTAGCTATTGCCACAAGGAGTAACATAATCAAAAATACGCTCGATTTGAAGGTCGAAACTCTAGGAATTCAAAAAACTAGGAGTTCACTTCGGGTAATCAAATGGAGGTCTTCCCGAAGTCCAAATGAGCTAAAATTTGGTCAATATGTGGGGTTTATCATGGGGAACAACATATTAAAAAAATAAGATCAATCCGATACTCAATTTGGCCGAAATAACAAAAATTGTCGCAATATGAATAGTAATGTCGTTCAAACAGTTGCCCCAGGGCAATTGTCTACACGACAATCCCCCTTGGCCCAAGCCCATTTCCCCTACATATATAAATACACCCGCACATACCACTTTCAAAGCATAAGTCAATTTTGGGACTTCAGGAACAGTGCTCTAAAATAGTATTCTACTATTTTCAAGGTTTTCAGGTATTTTTATCGCAGTCTAGCTTTCTTTTTTTGTTAATCTGTCTTTATTATATCAGTTATAATTGATCAATCATATGTAAAAATTGCTGTCTATCTCAAAATTAGTCCAATTTCATATTTAAACCCCATTTTCAAAACCAAAAGCATGGAATGAGCTGAAACCATTTTTAAACATATTTTTATCAGTTAAAATTACAAAATCTCAGTATTATCAGTCTCAATCCACGAAGGAATCAACAAGCGTTTGTACCCGGTTTAATCTATAAATCGCGGTGCTTACCTAAATATCCAATATGAGAGTACTAGATTTGTCAATGCTAGTTTGAATTATTAAATTATGGTATATTATTGACAAACGAATCTCGAGAATTACCGGATATCAGATTCTAAATCGAATTAGCTTCCAAAATGCCCTAAATCTTTTCGAAAATACCTATTTTGCTATCTATTATTATCAAAATAATATTTCAAATCACACACACACAAACACTAATTTCCAAAGCCGAAGGGTGTAATACGAAGCACATGCTTTCTATCCCTCACCCCAGAATCCCGTTTTCCTAAAACTATGAATTGATACGCGATAACATCAATAAGCATGTGAATGTACGATTATAATTACACGCATATCCTACTTAGAGATCAAAAGGAAAAATTGAGTGCCTAACACCTTTCTGATTCGTAACTTAATCCCTGAACTTTTGAATAAACTAATTTCGCATTAATTGTGTTTAAGAGGTCATTTAATCTATAAATGTTCTTCTTTCATACAGACTTTTATTTGTTTGGTAAAATAAACTAGAGACTATAATTTCCTTTACAAACCATCACCTTTTTTTTATAATAAAACGAATAGTTTTCCAAACAAACCAAGAAACTGGAGGGATCGCTGCCCATGGGGAGTCGGCGTCGAAAGCGCGAGTTCTCACAGTAGAACCACTTGTAATTACAAATTTTTGTCCTTATCTTTCTTGAATTAATCTTTTTTACCCTTTAATGTTTTCTAAATGATAGGAATTTAATCTGACTAATTTATGTCATCTATATCTGAGTTTCTGTTGTCATCTGTATCGAAATTATCTATTGGGTCTTCTAGTGGTGAGTCGCTATTTGGCTCACTTAGTGGAGAAGGACTTGGTGGTGATGGAGGTAACTGATTTCTATATTCACTCCAACTCAATCCGTTTGGACACTGATGGAGCTGAGATGTAGTCAAAGGTCTCCACGGAAAGTCTATTAAATCTAAGTTTTCTAGTTTATAATTTATATCGTGCACAATATCTCTAATGGTGTTTAGTATATTGTTTTCTATAAAATTATCTAATTCTTGATCTCCGTAATCAGATAACCACTGTCTATAGATACAGAAATTATACGTACTAGTTGTTTCTATGAATCTGAGACGTCTAATTCCTCCACGTCTTTGTAGAAATTCTGCAATTTTTACAAGTCTCCTTTTTTGTACAAAATTTAATTTTTCTATAGTCTTTTGTATTATAGGATAATCTTGTAATATAACCTAACCTTCTTCCGCAATCACTAAAATGATCTTAGCAATAGAAAACTAGTAGTTAAAAGATTACAATTATAATGGTATTCTAAAAAACAAAGATGAGAAGCTAGAAAATATGTCGGAATGGTAATGGCCGATAAGTCAAAAGCCTAGTAAACACACATCTTATATCAGTAATGGGTGTGGGTAATTTTTTTGGGTATAAGGATGTGGATTAAGTTAACATTACAAAAAATTGTTTTGAGTTAATTTAAATAGGTGGGTCAACTTAGTTAAGAAAATGGGTTTAAATAAATCTTCCCTTGGTGAAATATGAAATGTGAAATCCGAATGTGATACCCAGAAGTTTACGTAATTTTTCAATGTCAAATTGTTGAGAAGCAAAAAAGCCACAAGTTCAAAATGTTGGAATTTAAAGTTTCAAAACTTCAAAATAACTCCTCATTAAAATATAATTAATTATTATTATTATTATAATTATTTTGATTTAATTTATATTTGTAACTCTTGATTTTATTATTTTTATTTTGTTAATGAGAGGAATTATTATTGTAACACTATGTGTTTATTTTAATGTTAATTATGTGTACTATGTTTATTTTGTGTGGAATTTGTAATTTTAGAAAATTATTTGTCCATAATTCGAAGAAAAGTTTCCTTCATAAATTGTAGATCTCTAAATTAACTTTCCGTGGACATAAAAATCACCTCAATCGGAGTTCCGAGCGAGATGTTATGGCCAAAATAAAAATAGGGTAGCAGGACAGGAATTTTGCCTGTAGACTAGTACGAGGAATTTGGCATACCGGTCCGGCATATAGGATTTTGGGAAAACTTTGGTTGCGGACCAGTATGCAGTTTTTGGCATACTGGTCTGGCATGTAAAAATTTAGGAAAATCTGTGTCGTGGACCGGTACTCTAATTTTGGCATACCCGTCCGCCATCCGGAACATTCCACCGACTTAGTTCGTTTTAAGTGCATTTTATTCCTTTTTTCACTCATTTTTGACCCACACACTCCTCCACACTTCTAACAAGTTCTAAAGAGAGAAAGAGAAGGATTCTTAAGCGATTCTCGCTTATTTTCACTCCCGATCGAAGATTTAAACCTTAAATCATTTCAAACCCTTCTCTATGTCATTATTCATCATCTTCTTCGCGTGGATTGCTTGGGGAGAAGCCTGAATCTTCGTCTTTTCTTCTTTCTTCTCGCTAATAACTTGAGGTAGGGGTTTCCTTATCTACAAAACTTGATTTTATGGTCTTGTTACTCAAAAAATTTGTGTTAATTTTATGTTTAATAGAGAACTTGACTATAAGAAAGTTTTATGTTGTTTTATGACTTACAGAGCTATGAATGCTTGATTCAAGGCAAGATATGCCATATATACAAGGTATAAAGAGTTAATTGAATCAAACAAGATGTCTCTTGGTTGTATGTATAATATTGTTAATGAAAAAGGCTTATTGATAAATTCTACATACCAAGGGACATGTAATTGAATTAGTTAGAATATATATGGCATAGATTGATTTATATGCATTATTATCATGTTATGCACGATATATATATACATACACATCATTATTGTGTTAACCAAAAGCTTGGCAATAGCTCGAAGGTGGAGGCAATATTATGGCTCATACTTCAATTATATGTTCCTTGGGAAGCTGGTATCATGTATTTATGTGATAGAGATCTTGTGTCTCTCGGGAATTAAAAACTATATCGGATGTATAGTGCTTGCCGGGATGAAAAAATAGGCAGGGCCTAGTGCCCTTGGGTTGAAAACCCTTAAACCCTTGGGGGAGCAACACTTGGCCGTCTATAAGCCACCGGTGTGGAGCCTGGGAACCTAGGCAAATTGGCAAGCACTATAACTATTATTTATGTTATATGGGATCGGGATGATTGATCCCAGGGTTGCTGTTATCTATGTTCATATGGGATCGGGACGATTAATCCCAAGGTATCGGTATGATGACCTTACTTCTCGGGTAGCAATGGAATATATTCATAGCTCAGGCTCTCTATTATATAGAAATTAGTTTTCATAGGAAGTAACCTGCATTAGCATGTTCATGCATAGTTCCTTGATGATGATGGCTTTTACTGATATTGTGGTTAAAATAAATACAGTTTGAAAGATATAAATTATAAACTGGTTTTGAACATGTGCCCTATACTTTCCCCCTATTGAGCACATAGCTCACCCCTGTTTTCTTTAAAACGTTACAGGTACTCACGAGTCCCATGAGGGAAAGGGGACAATGGGATCGGGAATGTAGTAGAAGCTCTGATAAAACCCTTTTTTGGTGATGCATGTATATATGTATTTTTCCGGGAAGCCACGGTTAGCCCGGGAATTGTTTATACTGTGGTAATTCATGTGTTTGGGTCTTATATATATATATATATGTGCAATGCATGCTTGAATGTTATAATATGTTTTTGTACCCCATGCTTAAAAACATTTAATATACATGTTGTTGTTATTTGTTTTCTTCTTATACACCCATCTTAGTCCTACTAAGATGGGTTAGTAACACTCTAGGTCTTAACTATAGGTGTTATCCTGTAGATTAAGGCGGAGGTTTTACAATTATGTACTACTTTCAATATTTTGTTGGTAATTTGATCGGATTGGTTCTATTTTGTCTTCCCGTGGATGTGCTCATAGCAACAAGCTCCTGTCCAACTGCGAGAGAATTTTTGATCCAAGGCTACTCCCAATAGTCTCCTGTTCCATAATGAACAGGCTCCTGTTATGTATCAAATATGTAATTTAAAATATGGTTCAATATCTAACATATGGCTTTGGAATCACTTAAAAATGATGAAAAATGAATTTTTGGTTAATTTTGCAAGTTTGGTAGACGATATCGATTTCTATGCGGGAATATTAAAATTTTTTCATATATTTCCATCATTTACAACACTTTCCCACACAAAGCAAGCAAAATAGAACTTAATTACATTAATATAAACACCGGGTGTTACATTAAGGCTATGAACAAGAAGTGTGATAACGACACTAAGTGAATGATCTATTTATTTATATATTATTTTCCATATGTGTGACGGATTGTGTGGCTTATTATATATATATTGTTTATGAATGGATGGATATACATTCCGGTTGATGAGATCACACATATAGGCTGGATTGATTACCTAGCACACGGGTCGCTACCATGTGGTTGGTTACAGAACTGCCTATTGCGGTCCATAGGTAAAAGTCCCTGAACCATGCACGAAAAAATTAGGATGTGACTCCACCTGTGGTTGAAAGCCCACAAAGGAACGCTCACTCGATGTATCTTGCCTTCCCACTGGACTATGTGTTTTGAGTTAGACGAATTTCCTCGGTCGTGGAGTAGTTTCATGTGACTCTACTAACGGGATGGTGAGACCCGGGAAGTAGTATCACTACTAATGGACACTCACCTTGCGAGGTGTAATCTCATAATGTTGTTATTCCTCTTGTCGAAGTCAACTTGTATGGGTGTTCTTTTTGTTAATTATTTGGAGTGTAATCCTCGAAAAAATATTTTTAACGGGCATAACTCCAAATGACCTGCTTGATATAACCAAGTCTTTAAGCAACTTCCTTCATATGGAGGAAACATGAATAGTTTAGAGCTCGGGACTCTTCGGGGACCTTAGCTCTTGGCCTAGTCAACTACGGGAAGAAACTGAGGCATTATGCTAGAGATATGATACAAGGATCGATGTGATATTGTTGATTGTTATTATTGTTATTGTATCATATCTTGTGTTATTATATATATATATATATAATGCCTCGGATATTATTATAAAAAATGTACGAATGAATACGGACACAAGTGTATGAACCATAATGCATATATAGGAGCATTTGACTAACTCGTAATGCACTAATACATAAAGTGGGAAGTACTAATGATTATTGATCCTTGGATGCAGTATATGGGCGGGTGAACATTTATACCCAATTAGATTAGTTGGGCGAATCCTAATGAGCATAAGATATTAATATTTAAATTGGGAATCACATCCAAAAGAATGGCTAAGCGTGTAAACATTATAACATAAAGTTTAGAATGACATCATTCATATACTTAGGCATAAAATGTGGGAACTTTGGACTGTGGGGCATGTAATGATTCCTTTGGCAGTGAAGCTCTTTAGTTAGCCAAGTATATAATTCATAATGAACTATAAACAAAGTGAAAATAATATATACTTGGCTTATAGTTATAGTCCTTTGGTGTACGTATGGAATAGTTGTAGGATATCATTGACATATAATGTAAAGTGTTTATTCACGCATTAGTACAAATCCACCTTAGCATGACGGACCAAAAGAAGCTAGAGAGCAAGTAAGATAATTCTATAACACTTCTTGTTCTCTAGAAAGATGTAAATTCATAGAGAGGGTTGCATTTATGGAACTTTTAGGGTGAGATTGGTTACCAAGTGGAGTAGCTTTTAATATCTAGTATGGGAACCCTATTAGGGTTCAGAATGCATGTGTGCATGGATTGCATCACATTATTTTCATACTATATACCATCCTAAATCATTAACTTTATTTAAAAGTTGTACATGCCTACGTTTGCTAATTGTACTTTCTATACAGATCTATATAGTTCCCACTTAGCTTGGATTTAGTTCATTCCCCTTTTCACCTATTCTTGTAGGTTAGGCTTCATGGATGGTTCATGGTTCTCGTTTCTAAAAGGCTCTGATGTCCATGAACCATTTTCTAATCCTTTATGAAAAGGACTAAGTTGTAAAATAATTTTTGGTATTATATAGTTGTACAATATACTTGTTTATGTAATGGACTTGGATTTGATGTATAAACAACCTTTCAAGTAAACTTGTATAAATGTTTTATATGTGGAGTGGTTTTTGTTGGTCGAAAATCAACCCTAGATAGGGGGGGGGTGAATATGGTTTTTAAAACTTAATGCGGAATTTGAAAGGTTTTCTAAAAATGTTTAAGCAAAACAATTTAACTAAACAAGTGTATTAAGGAAAATAAGCAAATCAAACAATCAATCAAGCAAAACTCAAGAGCAATTAATAAATGGCAATCTCAATCAATAATATATCAATAAAATAAATAGCTAGAGATAGAGATATTGAGTTTAGAAACATTAAACCGATTGAAGCCCAAGACGTTTTGTTCTCGCGATTCGGTTGTCTAAACCATACGTCCACGCTCAGATAGTACCCCTTAGAATTTACCTTATTGTTATCCTATGAGATTAACCTCTCACAAATGAATATTTTTAATTGTTTGGTGATACACACCGATGAACAATAACTCTCTCAAGTGTTTAATAGATACAATTTGAAGTTCACACTAGAGTTATCTTGTTTGATCAAGATTTATAGCTCAAAGAATAAATGATTGATCAAAACAAATTCTTGAATCGTTGAATGATGAAGATAGATGAAAAATATGTTTCTATATTGATTCAAGCTTGCCAAAATGTGTCTTAGATGTTCAATATATAGTCCTAAAGAAGATATAACCGTTTGAGAGGTTTGGTACCAAAAATGGTAAAAAATCAGAAGTCCAACAGCTATATTCTGGGGCATCAGTCGACTGAGCAAAACTCATCAATCGACTGATGGGCCATCAGTCGACTGATCAAGGTCCATCAAGCCAAAATCTCAATTTCTAAACTTTTGCAATTTAGCTCCAAAATCAATTTTAATGCTTTGGGGATGTTAAAAACATATATCTAAGACACCTATTTTTATGAGAGCTTAAGATGTGATCATTTGAATTTACAATGAATTTATTTGAAAACCGGTTTTTGTAAAATGATATTTTCAAAAGAATTCAAATGCAAGCTTGTATGAATCAATCTATAAATGAAGGAAGAACGGGTTTGAGTTATAAAAATGATCAATCAAGAAACTTTAATTTGTCGAATAAATGAGTTTTCGAATGCTTTGATTTGTTTCTTCAATTTGATCTTCACTTGAAGCATTTGCCTTGAAGATTTTCATATAATCCTTTGATCCTTTGTGCTTCATGAATTGCATTTTGATGAGATTGATCTTCCTTATCATGTCCAATGCTTTGTAGACTTGATTGGATATGGATTGAATGTTCCTTGTCACATAGCATGCTTTCTTCATAAAAATTCATGCTTTTCTTGAATTCATAAGATAATGAACTACAAACTTAATTCAATAAACATGTTAAGTTACACATGATTAAGTTATTGTTATTATCAAAATAAAATTAAGACCTACAAGGTCAACAATTTTATCACTTGGTTGAGTGTGGATTTGATTTTGATGAAAATGGTTTTAGTTATTACAGGTCGATTTATTAATTTTACAAACTCTACATGCCAAAATTTTCTAAATGAGATTTTCAAAACAAGATACATTTTGATTTCTGGTAATTTTTGACCCATCATCGGTGTATAGCACTGTGATTAACCTGGTCCCAGAAGTCAAATCCTCTTAATGGGATTTGGGGCGTACACTATGCACATTAGAAAAACTTTCATTGCATCAATAAATTTACATTAGTATTTCACATAATTCATTTTTACAAAAAATTGACAAAGAGTAACACATGAAATTCAAATAATAAAATTTAGTAAAAGTATATGTTATGGGATACCAACCTCATAAATAAATGGAGTAGCTGCACAAAAGCATGTCCCATGAAAAAAACAATTATCCCAGGAAAATGTAGGGTAACTGCAAAATTTAACTCACTTAGGGTTAAAAATGTTGAAAAATAACAAATTAACTATCACATCACTTGTGTCACAAAAACTATGAACAAACAATTTTAACAGACTTTGTTTATTGATTTTGTCCAAAAAAGATTGAGATTATCAAATCAAGACATCCCAAAAAGGAAAGTGGGGCTATATTTTTAAGTCAGGCAAAGTAGATTTTTTCATTATTCCGTGTCAATGAAGTGAGAACAAATAATGAAACAACATGGATTTTTGGAAATCTATATGAGATGTGTGTACTGCTTAAAGCTATAACATTTGAATTACGATAAAAAAAACTCAAGCCAATTTCCTAGTTTGCTACAGCCTACTATCACATGCCGCCAAATTTGAAACGGATTAACGTGCACGTCCCGGTCACAAGGCTAGACGCTAATGGTGGAGACTTAAAGATATTCCAGAATGTTAGGTAAGAATGGAGGAACCATGTTGCGAAAAATTCCAGAACACACTGGAGTATGGTAGATAAGTGGAGAGGGTGGAGTAAACTCCTGGAAGCCTTCAGAATATCAAGATATTTATACTTAGAAGAATAATCTAGAATTGTATGGAATTATATAGATTTACAGAGAATCATAAAATATTTTGGATAATCGATTCGGGCCACCAATTAGATTAGATCGCCACCATCCATGAAGGAGGTGGAAGCCTATAAATAGTTAGGATTTCTCAATTTATAAGCCATCCAAGAGTTGTAAAGCATTCTAAAGTGTAATAAGAAGCTCTACTCTCCCACTTGTGTGTTTCCTTTCTCTCTTTCTTGAGTTTAAGGCTTGTCTAACCCCGTAACATTACAATCCCCTTGGGTAAGGTGGTTTAGGTAATATCTAGCTAACAAGTCTCTTTTGCTACAAATATTTCGGATGCTGTTACTATTGTTTGGCAAGTTGAGGATCAAACACTAATGTCCTGCTCGCCTTTTGGTACGTCTAGTATTAAGAGTCTCATTATTTTTTAAGACACAATTTGATTATACTAGGTGGTAACCCATTCCAAAGGCACTATCAACCATTCAAAAAGCATCTTAAATGTCAACCACATAATCTTTATCTTTTATATATACTACAATTCAAAAACCATGACCCATATCTATATAATATAATAATAAGGGGCAAAAGTTTTTGAAATCCAAAATATGTCTCATAAAATTTTATGTTGCATCTGAAAAAAATGGAAGGCTCATATCATATTCCCGCTTCTCTCTTATAGTCTAGATCTAAAAGTTAAAGATGCTTTTTAAATGGTCATAGTGCCTTCATCACGAGTTACAACCTACTTATATAGATATAGATATCTACTCATATATAACTAGTAAACCAAAAAGTAATTATATTTAATAAATTTAGCTCTAATGGGACCCTGTGTGAATTACACTATTCATTTGTAAAAAATTTAAATTCCGCTAAGTATTTAATATGTGAGGCAAGTTATTATAGCAAGCTCTTTGGCCTCGTTTGGTTCACGGAAGGGAAATCAATTCCCTTATCTTTCCCATGGAGGTGAGAAACTAAATTTTCTGTCAAATTTCCTTTCTTGTGTTTGGTAAAGTATGAAAAGTATTTAGGTGAGGGTATTATTGTCTAAAAGTTTTGTAATAAATGCTTGGAAATCACATGGGAAAATCAATCCCATGTGTTTTGAGAGGAATGGTTTTACCTCCTACTTTCCCCTCTCTCGGGAAAGGGTTTCTAGAATTTGTGCTTACCAAACAAAGGAAAAGAATGACTTTCCTTTCCCGAGTACTAAAATCTGTGAACCAAACGAGGCCTTAGAAGAACATATATATTTAATATAGAAACTGATAAATCTAATGTGTCTATTAAATACATACTTATAAAAAAATATATCCAAATGTGTAATTAACATATTGAAACTACACTTCATAGCAAGAAATCAAGAAAATAATAACAACAATTTCTTCTTTTAACAATTACCTCTAATGGCATCAATCCTTAGCAATCACGTCAAGATTGGGCAAAATAGACAAAATTAGAGTTTCAAAATGTCATGCTAAGAAATGGGGAATGATTGGCTTATTCTCTGTCTATCTCAGGGCAAGTTGCCGCCCTTTGTGGTGGAGGCCAACTTTCTTGTAAAATTGTTTTATGAAAAAGGCAAAACCAGAAGAGGAAAAAAAATCAACCCTAGAAAAATCAAAAGAAATGAAATGGTTGAGAATAAAGAGAAAGGATACTTACACAGAAGTTAAACTCAGATGAGTGATGGAGCAAATTATTCTATGTTTCAAAAGTGTTTCCAAACGACTGAAATGATGACTTGGGATGATAAAATGAAGAATGGCTTCCCAATCCCACAACAGTGAATCTCCAGGCCTCTTTTTAGGGCAATGTACACACGGATATAACGGAGAGGAATTCACGGCGGGGTTCAGTTGTGGTGCGGGGCAACAGGCCTATTTCGGTGGTGCTGCGGAATCGGAAGATACCGATGATGGTGGTACAGAACCGGAAGGATCAAATGAGGTGGAGGAAATGGCAGTGGAAGGGGATATTTTCGGTGGTACAGTAGGAGCAAGATCTTAGAAAAGAGTAATTAAAGAATTTTCTATTTAGACTTGGGGACTAAGTAATGATTATTGTTTGTATCTAAACTTACATGATGAAATGTGACATTTCAAGTTAGATCTATTGAAAATGCTGACGTCACTTCGTTATTGTTCAAAAATGCTTCTTTTTTGAAAAAAAGATAAAAATAAAATAATATAAGTTGTATATCATTTAAAAAATTTGGTCAGTTACATATTTAATGTATGTATTAATTTCTTTTTATTTTTATATAGGAAATTAGGATTTAACCCTTTTTCATAGGGTCGTTTAATCAAACCCAAGTTGTTTTTGAAATTAGGATTTAACCCACTTTTTTTGTTTTAACCCAATTGTTTTGCATTTGGCCTAGTGTTCTTTTAAAAATAATTTCCCTAGTATTATTGGTTTTTAAGTGTGATATGACCATATTGCCATTTGTTGTTTAAGCTTGTTGTCTTCAATTTTTGCTTAGTGTTGCTAAGGTCAATTACACATTATCCTAATTTAGGATTTAGCCTACATATTTTTATTTATAAATATAACCTCAGTTCCTCCATCCATATAGTATACATATTTATACTTTTACATATATATATATATATATTTATATTAGAGAGAGAGAGTGAGTGAGATATATCAAAACTATATATTAATGATGAGTAAAGGAGGTTTTGGTATATACATAAAACTAGCGCAAAATTTTGTATAGATTGTTGAAGAAAAGAAATAAATAAATTAATGAAATAATGGCAAGGAGTAGATGGGTATATTGGTCTTCACATAGAGGCTCATTATTCAAATATAATTAATCTTTTTAAGATCAATCCTAAGCTGGATTGACTTCTTAATAATATTAGAATCCTAAGTATAGATTATGCCCTCTCCTACATTAGATATTATTCATATATCTAGGATGAAAATTCGTGATATTCATTAATTACACCAATTTCTCAATCTTATGCATATTCTTATTTTCTTTGAATGGCGACAGTGAATTGAACCATAGCCCTCACCGATCACAATCCGCATGCCAACACTACTACCAGGGGCGGAGCCATGTGAGGCTAGCCTCCTAGATTTTTTGAAAATTTTTAAAGAGTATAGGGGTTGTTGCGTGACAAGGGGTTAGGGGTCATTTATGTAAGCGAAGTAAGCTATTGAGCGAAGGTGCACTGTGTAAATAAATGTATAAGTTCAAGGGTGTGGTTTTGCAATATAGGTTAGGTTATATGGTAAAAAGTCCAGCAGCAGTCCAGTAGCGCCTCCGCCGCTCTTGCTTCTTCAAACGACTGCCGTCCATTTTTTATTTTATTCTTCAAGCATAGCGTTCATTTTTTTTTCAAGCACAGCGCAGCAGCAACCAGCAGTGCCTCCGCCCCTCTTTCTATCTTCATTTTTCATTTGTTCCGGTATCTTAGGTTATATTTCTTTTTTAGAATCTTATACATGTTTTTTAAAAAAATTGAATATTAAGAATTATGTGTTTTAATGTTGATTTGCTTCTTAGATTATTAATATATTTGTTTGTTGGTTATTATTTATTAATGTTGATTTGTTTCTTAGATTGTTAAATAGTGATATTAAATTTGATTATTGAGGTTGATTTGCTTATTAGATTGTTGAATATTAATATTAAATTTGATTATTGAGGTTAATTTGCTTATTCGATTGTTATTTGATAAATTAATATTTAGATTAATATATGTCATTTTAATTTTTGATGTATAAGACGTTAAGTATTTTAATATGATATTTTGATTTTGGCCTTATTATAGTATATGCAAAAAATTCTTGTTGTGATTCTAGCGTTTAGTCCCATATGAACAAAAATCTTGACTCCGCCACTCACTATCACTACGTTAAGACTATCGGCTTCAATCTCATATTTGCCTTGTATATATATATATATATATATTTTCTCTAAAACCTAGTACTTTTCTCTTCAAGTCCATTGGAGAATGGTGTGGGAGGTTACTCACCATTGCAAGTGCCAAGATGAATTAGCATGTACTAACTAAGCTAATCTCTTTACTGTAAAATCAATATCAACTAGTTTTGTAGGCCCGTGCATCCAAATTCGTAATAATATAATACTGCAATATATAATAAATAATTAATTAAAAACATAAAAGAGGGAAAAACAATAAAACTTTAGGAATCATATATAACTAATATATATAATAGAAAATTTTCAAAGGTTATATCACGTATATACATAATTGTTACACATTTGATTTCTCATTTAAAGGATCCAACTTTGCAAATAAATTTAAATAAAACAGAAGAATTTATTGAAATGGAAATACTCATAATCATAAGGAACAAAAAAAATTGAAGAATTTTTTTTACCTATGTGTATATGAAATAACCCCATTGAGTATTTTGACTTTCAATAATGGGAACAAAACGCAAGTAAAAACATTACCCAAGGTAATTAAGAATGAAACAACCACAAAAAATAAAAGTTAATCTAAATGCTAGTAATTTTTTGGCCAACGGATTTTTTTCTATGTACCATGAATTTGTATGTCAATATTTAATATAAGAAGATCATTTACTCTACGAAGGCAAAGCTCCATTAGATTCTGCATAATAGCATTAGTTAAAAATTAAGTCAGTAAGGATGTGTTCATTTAGCATTAGAAAATCTAATTTATCAAAAGTGGAAGTAAAACAAAAGATTCTAAATAGATATATATGGGAATAAACCTAAAACTTAGGGAGAGACTCTACCTATCGCTAATTAAACTAAAGAAAGATGCCAGATCTTAATGCAATTCCCAAGAAACTATCAAGTATATTAGTATAATGAATAAACAATAATTAGAAAGCCTCACTAAATCATCAAATATATCACTAATTAAAATAAGGAAAACAACAAAAGTATATTATAATCATTCGATGTTGAACTTCAACGGGGACATTGAATTCAAAAACATAAGAACAAAAAAGATCTCCAAAGGTTTTACTCAATAGTTCATGTTAGAGTGATATACTAAAAGTCATAATTTTCTTATTGGTTTGGATATGTTATAAACTTGGTTTTGCTATTTTAATGAGAATCTTTATAGGCAATGGTTGCAATATATTATTTCTTTAAATATTGTGTATGTGTGTCTTTTATTCCATATATTAGATGATTTGGTGTGTAGAGTATAGCTTACACACAGAAGATCATATCATCGGTTCTTGTGGAATATAAGTTTAATGGTTCACAGTCTTAGATGGAATTGGACACCCATCGGTAGGATTGTAAGACAAGTTTTAGTAGTTTATCTTAACTATAGAAAACGGTATAGTTTTAACTCGTTGTGCTAGTACACTTTGTTTGTATTGAATAGGACCAGTTTGGGTTAATTGTTTTTATACTGACTATATAAAACAATTTAAAATCTCATGGTTATTATGATTACTTATGCTCTTAATCTTGAAATAATTAATAGACATATATATATGTAGTGTTTGTTGTTTTGACTCATTAAGAGTGAGATTCATTTATGGATCAATAATCTTTGTGAATTGGATGACGACACTATATGTATGATGAATATTAATTATTGATGGAATCCAAGTCCCGATATAGGGATTAATGATAGCCCCTTGAGAAGCATAAAAGTTTTGATCATGTCAAACCCTGCAGGTGGATTATGTTAATCCGACATGTCAAATAAGTTAAGTGGTAGGCTGAAGGATTAAGAAGTCATTTAAATATAATTGTCAGTAATTTAATTTAAATGACGATTATCTGTAATCTTAACGTGGGGAGAGTAATAAGTATTTAATAACAAGGAGCTCGAAATTAGTTTTGAGATAAAGACGGGAGTGCAATTATAATTCTTTAGTGGTGTGAATTATAATTTATTGAAGGAACTAATTTATATAGGAATTAAGATTCCAACTTTCCATAGGAAGCCCAAACACTTATTTCTCCTTAAGGTCCCTATCGTAGCCTTATTTATACGTCGGCATTATCTCTTCTCATTATATAACAATAATTCTCATGAGTTAAGGTTTGTTCTATTGAGAGAGGAGAACATCTTGGTGATACCGTAGCCCACACTCGATGCAAGATTTGATGGCGGAAGGAATACGATAGAAGAACTTTAGGTTTTCGGCACAGCAGTCGTAAATCAATCGTAACTTTTGATCTCACTGTTGGATCGGGCTGATTTTTGGATATATCGTTCGGAACGCAAAGTTATCATTTTTGCGCGAAAAATTAGGACGATCAGAAGTCATTTTGGTGGCGAAAACAATCGATTTTCACAGCTCAGGGAGAATTTAAAAAATCTAACCAAATCGCAATCTGATGCTTTCAAACCCTAGTCTCCTCATATGGATCCTCTACATGATCCACAAAGGTGAAATCCCTTTATTTTTATAGGGTTTTAGCAAAAGTTTTTTTGTTCAATCTATACGTAATATCAAACGATCCTATATTTATGTCTCCATCAATTGGTATCAGAGCGATTGTTTTTCTTTGATACTGCGTACGGATTAAACTAGCCATGTTGTCCAGTTAAATCAATTCATGCATGCTGTTGTTGGATAGAACGTAGAATTTGCTAACTCTTGTTTTGCAGTGTTCTGTTCCTGCTATTATAGTCACGTAATTATGTTTTATGTGATTGGATCCCACGATATTTTTATTCGTGGTTAATTTTAATGTGCATGATGATTTGGGTTTTATTCATGGTTGTAAATTAAATTTAAATCAGATTTGCGAACTCCTTAAAAGGAGACATAGGATTTATGTAATTTTATTTACAGTTTAGATATAATAGTTTATGTGTGAACTCCTTAAATGGAGGCATAGGACTTTTGTATCTAAGATTGCAGTTTCTTTAACGAAGAACGTTGAAGAAGGCGTTTTCCACCAAGGTTGATTCCCGACATAGTCAATGAAGTGGCGACATAGGTCGTTACAGGTTTTCAACGGACTAGGGATGATGAAGCTTGAACCATAATAGCAGGGATTTAATTATTCTTATTATTGAATGGTTTAATGCTTTGTGTAATTGTGTGTTGGTCATATGTGTTTAATTATTAGATTTTCTTATAGTTTTGGACAACATGGATACATGACCATACCTAAATCACCTTTTATTTTATATTTAGTTCTTGTCAAATTTAAAAAGGGTATATAAATATAAATTTTGCGTAATTGAAAAATATAAAGTTTTTTTTTTTTTTTAAAAAGCAGCAAGATAATTTTACTTCACATGTCTTTTATATTTCATACCTTTGTATTTTAGTTGACTAGAATTTAATATAAAATTTTCTTAACCCTCAGAAATTAATGTTTTAAATACTAAGTAGGTGATGGATTTTTTCACATAAAAATTTTACGGTCTCCATCATTGGTTTGTAGATGATGTAATTTATTCTTTGTGTGTGTTATAGTGCTCACCTCCATATCGGAAAGAATAGATTGCGGAATCATTGTACAAATTTCACTGACTGATAATTTTAAATGATGTGATTTATTTTTCATGTGGGTTTTAGTGCTCACCTCCATATCGGAAAGAATAAATTGCAGAATCATTGGACTAAATTAAATGATGGTATACACTTAGATATAAATAATAGTATACTCTCCAACTGAGTCTCTACTATTATTTGTAGGGCCAAAGGAAGTCGGTTATTTAATTTTACTTGACAATAAAAGATTGTCTAGATAGTATGTATTGCTTGACGATAAAGGATTATCTAGATAGTAAAATTTAATAGGTTTACATCTGTCTAGGAAATAATGAATAATAGACGACCTGATTAACGGGGCATGTTATTCAAAGTCTTAGGCTGCTGGCGAACGCTTTTTGAAATGGTAGAGGGTATCATATTTAAAATATGTGTTCAAAGTTATTGTTGTCCATCATAATTTGTATGTGATTCTCAAGTTTTAAAATGGCAAACTCTTTCGATCCACTTTTAATTATTCTCAACTAAAACAAATTGATTGGACCTAATTATATTGATTGAAAAAGGGAACTTGAACATTGTGCTTATTGTTAAAGAGTACAAGTTTGTGCTCACTGAGTCTTGTCCAGCAGAACCTGGTAAGGGGGCGATCGATAAGGAAACTCAGGCTTGCCGAAGGTGGAAAAAGGTTGATGAGATAGCGTGGTTTTACATTCTGGCATTTTTGTCAAATGTGCTACAACATTAGCATTAGTCTTTTGCCACCGCTTACGACATAATGCTAAACCCCAAAGATATTTTTGGGGATCAGGATCATGCCTCAAGGTAGGTTTCGATGAAAGGCCTCATGAACACGACTATTGCTGAAGGAACCCAAGTTAAGGATCTTGTTTTGAAGATGATCGGTCTTCTGAATGAACTAAGAGATCTTTAAGGCTGAAATCGATGGGAAAACTCAGGTCCATATCGTTCTCCAGTCGCTGCTGGATTTATTTAAGGAATTCCGACAGAATTACAACATGAATAAGCTTTATTCATTGTTGGAACTTCTTAAAGAATTCCAAGCAGTTGAGGAACTCCTTAGTAAGATGGCTAGTACTCTAGTGGCTGAGAAATCTTCAACTTCTATGCCCAAAAGCAAGAAAGGAAGAAGAAGAATGCATAAGCTGCAGTCCCACAAGGAGCAGTGCGTGCAGCAATCGCTGAACCTCTAGGAGGAGTGAAAAAACCTATAGGCTAGTGTTTTCACTATCAGTAGAAAGTACATTTGAAGAAAGATTGTCCCAGTTTCCTAAACCGTTATAACAATATATGTAAATTTCATCTATTTGTTGTTGTATCTTGTTTAGTGGTCCGATCTACCAGTACCTGGTGTGTAGATTTGGGATCCACTAATCATGTCTGCAATACTTTGCAGGGATTCCAGGAAACTAGACAACTTAAAAATAGAGAAAATTTATATATGGGCAGCTACGAATGTGGCAACAGTTGCAGTAGAATATATTTATCTTCAGTTTAGTCAGAATAGGATATTAATGATTAAGGAATGTCTATATGTATTTTCCATTGGAAGGAATTTGATTTCTATTTCTAGATTGGTTGAGGACAAATATTTTGTTTATTTTAATGATAAATCAGTTATCATTAGAAAAAATAAATAGTTTGTTTGTTCTGGTACATTAGTGATTGATCTTTACATTAACAATCATGACTTGCAAGTACTACAACTGAGTGAATTGAATAGCATTAATATGTATAGTCCCACTGTGATGCCGGTGAGTTTCTACTAAATTTTAGTAAGCTTCTTACTTATGTATTAAGTTTTTAAAGTGACATTACCCAAATCATCAAGTTAAGCTGCTTTTATTTAATTGTTGCTAGCTTCTTTTTTTTGTTTTACATGATTAAATTTTGAAATTAAATTTAAATAATATACAAATGGCTTTTGAATTTAAATTTTGGAGTACATCAATAAAATATTCCCAAAGTATGTTGATGATAAAGGTTTTAAAACTATGAATATAATCACATAAATTATTATATATAATATTGCACATTTATTATGCATGCTAGAATATAAAATCTACAATATTTATATACCAGATGTTCAAACACGCACGGAATGTGCGTTTGCTTCCTCTTCTATACACCCGAATATCTAATTTAAATTGAAAAATATTTGATGCATGATAAGTTTCTCGGTGATAGTATTAAAAAAATAATTAAATCTTAGGGACAAGATTGGAAACTCACTTAAATTTAATGTCATAACTGCTTTGGTGTCTTCCAATTTATATATGCTAGACACTCAATATACAAGATGCGTATGCACACTCTTTATATATGTACATAGATATTTATATTAAAATGAAAAATTTACAATGAACAATTAAAGTTTTTGCATTCAAGTCTTGTCGTATGGTTTTTATTTTAAAAATTAAATGCATGCACAAAATGAAAAATTCTCTAAATATTTACGGGGTGCGTTTGGTAACAAGATGGAAAGTGATAATAAAATTAATTTATTTGCATGAGAAATTGAAAAGTAAGTTGAGAAATGTGGTGAAATGCTCCATATGCCATGCTCAATTTTATGAATAGATGTCATCCCTCCTCTTTTATATCTTGTATAAAAAAAATCATGGAAAAAGTTAAAAAAGTAAGAAAACATTTCACATTATCCCTTAACTATTTTCCAACGTCTTTCAAAATTACATTGTTTTTCCTATCATTTTTCATGTTATTATCAAACAGGCCTTTAGTGTCATAATTAAATGTGAGGGGTGTCGGTTTACACATAATATTTTTTAAAAAAGAAAAAAAAATGTGGTTAAAGAATAAAGCGAAAATTTTATTAAAAAATTGTAATAGACTAGACAAATAGGGATAGGAATTTGAAATTATCCCTAAGAGAAGAATCTCACCAAAGTTTATCACGTGTTTCCTTGTGATAGTTTATATATACATGTACCATATGTAATATAATCTGTCTCATTCAAAGAAAATTGGAATATTGACTTTCTTTGCATTTAATAGATTTTGCTTATCTTATTTTTTCAATGGATTTTGTTATTATGATTTGGCTTCTACTGCATTACTTGCCCATTATGATCGATGCTTATATGTTCTATTGTTGTTGTTTTTTAAAACTCTGCTAAAATATATATATATATATAGAGAGAGAGAGAGTGTTTCACATACGGACCGGTCCGTACGGACTGGGACCTTTAGCGACGGTTTTCCGTTGCGAATACATTGGGGATATGTTTTTAGCGACAGAAAACCGTCGCTAAAGGTTCCGATCCATATATGAAATTTTCCGTATATATATAAAGAGAGAGCTAGGTTATAAAGAGTGATTCCCTCACTTTAATAAAAAGAAGGAATGCCTGCTTAAAGGGGTAAATCAATGAATTATTTTATGAAAATTTGTAGAGATGATCTATATAGTGAGTATATCACTTCTACAAAAATTCATAGAGAAATTCAACCTAGAAGTGGGTATTTTGAAAAATTTATATCACATTTTCGGCCGTTAAATTTTTTGATGATAATCTCACCCACTTCTAGGTTGATTTTTTTATAAAATTTGGTGGATGTGATCTACTCATAATATAAATCATCTCTACAAAATCTTGTGAAAAAATTCATCCAATTACCTTTCTAAATGAGCATCCCTTCTTTTTATTAAAAAGATAGAATCCCTCTTTATAGCTTAACTTTTATATACATATATATATATATATATTATTTATAAGAACGCAAGTTGCTGTTCTCTCTCTTTTTCCCATTATGGAATGGAATCATGTAGTGTTCAATCAAGTGTCTAAATGAAAAATAATTGTACAAAATTATGTTGCTTTTGTATGATGAATTTGACTCTTATTTCACTTTTTTTAAATTGTTTCAACCCAAATTGTCACTTTCGCTTAACAGATTATTTGGCTGCTTACCATAATATTTTGTCATTGCCGTGATTAAATGACATTCACATGGCTACATTATTCATATTGTATATGTCATTTAAACATGCTTATGATTCATACAGCTACAGTATTCGCGAAAATATTCTAGAACTGTAATCTATAATAAAACATTTGTGAATATTCATAAATAACAAAGGTATGTATATAGTTCTATAAAAAAAAAGTTATATATGAACACCTGCTCAATGTCTTTGCTAAGGATATGCAAAGACCGGACATGATCAAATTATAGGGCTTTTTTTGGTCTTCATGTGTACAACAGTTCAGTCCGGTCCAAATTTCAATGGACCGAAGTAAAATGGTCCAGTCTACGGTCCAAAGAAAAAAATTCACATAAAAACCGGACCGAATTGAATATTTATATTTATATATATATATTATATACCTTTGTTAATTGTGTATTGTAAATTATTATCTTATTTTATGGATTGCCACTTTCCATGTCTTTGTTTTATGAATTATTATATGCTCATTGGGTCATTTCTGCCACAACCATTATTGACACTGCCAATGGGCTGAATAATGGGCTAAAAAATGGGCTTGTATAATGGTTTATTTCTATTTAAAATTTTCTAACAAGCCCAAACAAAATAAGCCAATTAAAAAAGCCCAGACCGTTTGGACCGACAAAAACCCGGACCATTTAAAGTAGTCCGGTCTGGTCCGGTCTTGATTGCATGTTCAGTCCGATCCAATCCCAAAAAACATAGGACCGATAGCAACTGTCCGGTCCAGAATTAGGGTCAACGGTTCGATCAACTGAACTGTGAACACCCCTAGTCTTTGCAATGTTGCATAGTGACTTCTCCACTTCAATACTGGCCTTTTTACTTTGTGATGACAAATAATGTGTTTATCTTCTAGAAATTGTGTGTCCAATGTGTTATTAGCACTTAACATGTGCTAAAGTTTCAAAAGGAAATCAACCCATTCAATTGCTTTCAAGTATACAGGTAGCTTTTCAAAGTGGATTACTAGTTATTAATACATTATGGATCCATTTGTTAATAAAATGAAAATGATTAAAAAAATTGATTTTTGTTAGAAGTAGGAAAATAAGTTGAGGCACGGTGGTGACTACGCTCAGAAAGTGCGAAGTATTACGCCCAAGTGTAAGCGGTCAAGTTATAGTATACTTGGGGAAGTCTAAGGTCGAACCACAGGGAAGGTAAGGAACATATTTCTTCTAGTTATCTCTCTCAGTGGAAGAAAGGAAAAGAAAAGATGATTAAAATGAGGAATAGGAAAGGAAAAATGAAATGAAATAGGTTCCTAAATGCACTAGGGGAACATGCAATTTAACTAACTAACTTAAACTAAACTAAAAGCAAATCTAGTCCTAGGGTGCAAAATTAAAGTGAATCCACAAGCGCACAAATTGAACAAAATAGATTACTAAGTGAACTTAAACTAACAAGAAACAAACTCTAGGGGTATCCGTAGCTAAGGAGTACGAAACTAGTCCAATCGGGTAATCCAAATTTAAGTTTAAATAAGATTTTTTTACTAAGATTCAGCTCCTAGACCTTCCAACCATCCAATTATATTGCTACTACAACCATATTATAGCCCATGCATGACAAAGACTATATAGACTAGTTTTGAGCAATAGAATTCAATAGTGAAATTTTTTTACTTTGAAAAAGTGTAATTTAGAATATAATATTACTAGTGCATGACAAAAATAATTCAAGTTGATTAAACTTCCTAAAAATCAGTAGCTAAACACTCTCCTAATTTTTGAATATTTTTGAACATGATTCAAATCAAATCCGTCTTAAAAAGAACGCCGAAAGTCAAAATTAGCACTTTTTCAATACTTACGTGAATAAATACCAAAACAGCTCAAAATCATCCAATTCACTTAAGAAACTAACCTAACTAATTATAGGATAAATACCGTCCTCAAATCAACCACGTTAGGGTTTTGGTGCGAAAATCCGTGAATTGACATTTTATGGTTCTTAATTAAATGGGATTTCTAAGCTAACTTATGGAAACATGTTTTTTAGGCATACAAAGATAAGAAACTACTTATACATTCAGTAGGTGATCTATAACAATGAAAAATCAGATTCAAACATAAATTGGATTACATTCAAAAATTATGTTCGTATCTTTCATTACGGACACCTAACAAGCAATTTAGCTGAACATATTCAACATAAACATGTAAACAAGCTTATAAATCATGAAACATAGTATAAAAATACCTAATAATATAAAAAATCAAATTTAAAAACTTTTGTCTTTAGAATTTCTTAATTCTGATTTAAAACGAAGATTTTATGCTTAAAACGGTAAACAAACTCAAAACGGACATAAACTGAAGAAATTCGACTAAAACCCAAAAAATTCTGAAAAATCAGATTACTTATGATAAAAAAATGAATCACTATGAATAGCATTGAAAAACGATAAACTATTTGAATATAGAACGAGAAACAAGCATAAATCGATGAAAACCCGAAAAAACGACAAAACAGATCTGTAAACCCTTGAACCAGTTATGAATATAAACTGAAGAAACGATTTTCTTCATCTTTTCTTTCTTCAAAATAATTATTAGGTTAGAATATATAAGATCCCTAACAACCAATCTATGAATATCTAAGAAAATAAACGATTATAAGCAATTGAAGTAGAAAAAATTAAAAAACTAAGGTTTACCAAGATGAAGAACAGCAATTGCAATTAAAACTGAATTGATTGATGAATAAACGTAGCATACACTGATGTTCCAGCCTGAAAATATGATAATTAAACTAACCTAATAATTATTTTGAAGAAAGAAAAGAAAAATCACTCAAGGTTCGATCAACAGACAAGCACAAAAACTCCTAGAAAGTTACGGTGCTCTTAGCCTCTCTGTTCTATCGATTCTCAAGTGTGGCATTCCCTAAAATATAAGATATATGATCTTTTATATATCCCACAAGTGTCTCTGGTCATGGGTTGGATGATCCTTCAAGAAACGGGTCGAAAAAAGCCAAAAACCGAAAATGGGCCAAAAATTGGAATGGGGATCAATCCTTACAGCAGTTCTCGGTTTTGCTCGAAAACTTCCGAAATTGATTCGATTGAGATTATGTTGGCCCAAGCAAGCCAACTCCCTACTCACTTATAATACTTCCGAGGGTTTGGGGTAAATTCACACTCGTAGAACCAATGCATGATTTGTGAAAGTGCGTGTAAAGTTCGAAAGGTTGGTTTCACAAATATCATTATCTTTATTACGTATTTTCGAAAAACTTTCGTTTTTTAGAAAAAAGGTTTCTTCTCAATCAATTAACACAAGTAGGGAAATCAGTAAAAGTAGATATTCAACAAATAAACAAAAGTCCACATATAAGAGTCTAGTTTTCTGATGATCCCCAGCAGAGTTGCCACTGTGAGAATCCGCAAATGCGACCCCCGGGTCTCGCTCCCGTTGTTGGGCGTCTGAACCGTCAGAACAGATTTCGTCGTTCCATTTGCTTTTGTCTTTGTTGATAATTTCATATCGGGTGTCCCTTTATCCTATTTCTAGATGCAAGAGGGTTCGTTCAGAGTCGCCAGTACGTTTTACGAAAAAACGGACAAAATAGTTGTGTAAGAGGAAAGATTACAGATAAGCATTTCTTTACACGTTTGTCTGCGAAACTAGGGTTCTATAGGGTTCGGAAACTATATTATGGTTTGGGAAGGTGTTAAGCACCCATTCCGCCCTTTCGCTCTCTAGTGGTCTTTTATATGTTTGTTTTATGTTAAAAAACTTGGATGCTTTTACTGACTGTCCACTACTTCCCAAATGAAAAACCCTAATTTTGAAGAAACGAGAAAAGGGATGAAAACCTTTGTGTTCCGAGATCCGATATTTTTATTATTGAAAGGTGTAAATACAAATGACAAAACCTTTTATTTTGAGAGAGTTCTTCGTATTATTTCCTCAGATAATGACGGTTTTCTCGTGTTTGTGATTACTTTTGTAAAAAGTTCGGATCTTGTATCGGGCCTAATTTAATATGGAATTAAAACTCTTTGAGGGGAGTTTTATCAGACACATCGCAGTCAATGAAAAAGACAGGATATGTTGACTTTAATTCCTAGATAAGTCTTATCAGTCCGGGTTTTGAAAACAGAATTTTATCCGGATGATAATGTACTTATTCTTCTGGTTTTGGAAAAGGTTTTATCAGGATCTTTTGTTTTGAAAACAGTAGACTACTTTGTAACTTGGCAATAAGTTTATTCAAATAAAACATGGACATAATAACAGAAGTAAAACAAGTACACAGATATATAATTTAAATACTAGAAGATATTTTATTTACCTTCCCGACGAGAATAATAATAAGAAAGAAAATATAATGCGGCAGAGAGATCTCCGGCAATAATGATCTTTTCCTTCTTCAGATATTTCTGAGAATTCGATTCCAGAAACGGGACACGTCGAGTGTCGGGAATAGATTCGATAATTCCTCAGAAATTAGATTATAACAGAAAATACTTGACGAAAGACTAGAAAATCAGATATAAACCAATAATTCTTCAATTCCAAGTTGCTCTCCTTGAACCCTTGGGGTGTTGGCCTATTTATAGTGCTCGGGGAGGATTGTCGCGCGACATTTCCCCAGAAAGGGCAAGTGTCGCGCGACATGTTGACCAATGTCGCGTGACAAACGGCTGAAGTGACATCTCTGACAGACTGATGTGTCAGAGAGTGGATTGTCTGGGTCAGAGGGGTTTGTCATGTGACATAAGAGTGATTGTCGCGCTACATAACAGTGTTTGTCGCGCGACACACTGATATGTCGTGCGACAATCTCTCTTAAAAACAGGTTTGTTGGCCAACAAACCCTTTCGGAGAAGTTTCGAGTGCTCGGGTGGGTCCCGGACTCCAAAAACAGTACTTCTCGAAGGTCATTAGGGTTCTTACGGGGGTCATAGATCGGGGTGTCTACAACGGGACGAGATAACGAGTATCATAATACACTATAATCAAAGTGAAAACAATATACACTTGGGTTATAGCTATTGGCCTTCAGTATACATATAGAATATTCCTATAATAGTATTGACATTTAATGCAAAATGTTGATTCACACACACTATCATTAACCCTTAAGGGTACGTGATCCCATATAACATGACGAACTTAGGAAGTCAGTGACCAAAAAATATGATTCTAGATTATTAACCCTTAAGGGTACGTGATCCCATATAACATGATAACTATGGAACTTAGGGGCGGGAATGACTAGTAGAGTTTGATATCTTTCGGTGTTTATGATAGGAATCCTAGTGGGGTTCGGCATGCATGTGTCTGGATTGCATAGCATTATTTTCATACTACTGTACTATATTACGCTACTTACTTCTTGTAGAAATTGCATGTGGCCTTGATTGCTAGTTGTATTTTCTTATGCAAACTTATATAGTTCTCGCTGAGCCCGGATTTGGCTCATTCTTTTTTTCACTAGTTGTTGCAGGTTAGGCTTCTATAGTGGCGCATGGTATATTCTTCTAGAAGTCTCTTGTAGACCGAACCATTTTCTAGTCCTCAAGCTAAAGGCTATGTTGTATTCGGATTTTTTTTATTGTGTTGTATACAAACTTTTATTCAAGACTCGAACTTCGGTTTTGAGGTGTAAATAGTATTTTAGTTGAATTTGTATAACTACTTTAAATGTAGAGCGGATTTTATGTTGTGATTGGATGTGAAAATGTTTTGAAAAAAAATGATTTTAATCTTTACAGGTTGGATTATTAATTATACGAATTCCACATGTCGAAATTTTCTAAATGAAGTTTTTAAAACAAGATACATTTTTAGTTCTTGTAATCTTTTCACCACAGTTGGTGAACGGCTACGTGATTAACCGAGTTCCAAAAGTCTAATCCTCTTAACGGGATTCGGGGCATCACATATTTGTTCATTTCTTTGTGTGTGAATAGTCTTCCTTTTTAAAAAAATTAAAAAAAGTTAAGGATGTTTTCAAAATTAAATCCCCTTAAAAGACATCACAATAACATGGATGCACACACTTGCACACATGTCTAAATTTACCTCGATTAAACCCGAGGGACCAACATGGACGCCATGCCCTTGTGGGAGTGTTGTGCTGAAGTGTAATTCCTCACTCCTTTTGTCCTAGTACCCTCAAGTATATAGAATGGCTTTGCCACACATACTAAAGACCATCTGTCAGGAGTGCGAGGTATATAGTGGGTTCTCATTCAGTATTGGTTTACACTTGCGCGCATTTAGGGTATGTTGAATGTCTCCCACACGCATGACTCAAAGTATATAGTGGGAACATGCCAAATAAAAGGGAGCCTTACCTTTTACCAATGAGAGAGTGAAACCACGTCTTGAGGCACGCTGAAAAGCTGCCCTAAAACAAGAAGGAATCATTTGTTAGCCTCATTTAATAAAATACCAATACATGAAACCCTGCATGAAAATATTGAGTCAAACCTTACCCTAACCCTCCTCATGATTGGTCAAGGGGAAACATTGCCCAAGGAAGTTACATGGATTAATAATACTATAAAGAAGCGCCGGGGTGTCGGAAGTCAAGAGAATGCTAGACTCGGTTTTAGCCTCACAAGGACAAACTGCTCAATCTCTGAAACAGCTGGCAGAGGAAAACAAGAAGCTCTTTAATAGGCTGGACAAGGCTGCTACCAAAGCCATAACCGCTGACATTCCATACCGGCCCACCGCTGCACCTTCCTCATCCTCGGCTCAAGCTAAAGCCTTTTCTAGCCGAACCATCCCCCAGACCACCACTCTCATGGAGGCCATGAAGACTCAGGTAAAAGAGTTCCTAAAAGAAAGCATTAGTCATTTTCATAGCACTGATGATGTTGTGAATATCCAAAGGCTTTTGTTGTTCCTAGCTGCTCGACTATCAGCTAATTTCAAAATGCCGAAATTCCAAACCTTTGCTGGCATTTAGCCGCCTGTTCCGCACCTGACAAACTATGTGCATATGATTCAACTCAAAGGAGTCTCTACTGAAGTTATGGCACAGATGTTTTAACAAACGTTGAGTGGCAGTGCCTTAACTTGGTATCTGAGTCAAGAATCCCTACAAGCTGCTAGCTGGGAAGATATATGCCGTTAATTCATAAACCATAATAAGTGTAGCAATGAGCTAGCTACCACTCGAAAAGACTTGGAGATGACCAAACAAAGTTGAAAAGGAATGGTTTTTGGAGTTTGTTACTTGTTGGAGACAGAAAGTGACTAAAATGATAAAAAGGCCCTCGGAAAAAGAACTAGTTACTATGGTAAAAAATAAACCTCCTTCGAAGATACAAAGATCATATCAAACACTAGCACATTCCCACCTTTAAATCCTTACTTGATATAGGGTCCCATATCGAGGAAGTGTTAGTAGAACAGCCAATCAAAAGTGAGGTTAAAACTAAGAAGCCATCCAGTCAACACACCCCGCGAAGGGACAATCATAACCAATCCAACTACCATAGGCAACATCAGTCTAAGCTATTGGACAACAACCCCATCTGCCGCATCGGCACCCATGACTTGGGTCGTCAGGCCAAGGTCGAATTATTCTTCTTCAGCCTCGAAGAACCTTTTTTCGAGCTTGGTGCACCTATGGGTCGGGTATTCTCAATATCAAAAGCCCGGATAAAATTATCACCCTTGCCACCTAGACCCTTGTCGGCGGTACTCCCACCAGAGCATAACTCGAATGCTTACTGCGAGTTCCACCAAGGAGTAGGTCATCATTCTGATACGTGCAAGGGTCTAC
Organism: Lonicera japonica; assembly: GCA_021464415.1. Taxonomy (NCBI): domain Eukaryota; kingdom Viridiplantae; phylum Streptophyta; class Magnoliopsida; order Dipsacales; family Caprifoliaceae; genus Lonicera; species Lonicera japonica. The sequence goes on from JAKCWG010000134.1 coordinate 113,118, forward strand.
ACCATGCAATTCAAGCTTGATCGACAAAAGAGACTTAATTCTAGATACCAAACCTAATGTCACTGCCAACCCCCTACCGAATCACCAGAGAGTTTCCTGGATTAATGCAATCACTGATGGAGACAATGAAGCGGACCCTTCTCAACTGATCCAATCCATTTCTCAATATCCAGAGCTTTTTAATTTCTCTGTAACCTGGCTTGAGATACCACCCCCATCAAACAATACTCGAAGTATAATTGGGAACTTTAACACTAGAAGTATCGACATCCATAAGAGATTGGCAAGTCTTTTTGTCATTGTTCAAATGTAAGAGAATCCAACTCTTTTAACCCAAACAAACCCCCTAAAACAATATCTCCCGAAGACACATTCACTAAAGCCTTGCAAGTAATGGAATTTCTAACCCCTAACCCAATGACCGAACCTACTGGGTGGGGGAAGAATTCAACGATCAGATGCTTCAAGCATAGTTGCACAGCTCTCGCTACCTATCTATAGAAAAAAGACTATGGTGCCATGAAAATCCCCTTATAACGGATTATCAAGGCTAAAATCATCAATCCTAGACCAATGAGCACACTTAATGAAATTTCAATACGAATGTATTCTTTAACATGGAAAAAGACCCTAAAAAAGATGAAGGGGATGCTAATGATGAAGGAACCAGGGAAGACTCATTCAAAGAAAAGGATCCCTTCAAAGACGAAGACCTATCTGAAGACGAAGACCCTTCCAAGGATGATGACTCACCTGAAGATGACACGTCTGAAGACGATGACTCATCTAAAGATGACACGTCTGAAGACGATGACTCCTCTAATGAAGATGAGGAAGGGAGTGAAGATACAAAAGAGCTTGATAAGAAGCTGAATCAGAAAACAAAAACTTAATAGCGGATGTAGATCCAGGAGAAGAGACATATCAAATGGGCCCTAATGAAGGGCATTTGTCCGACGAAGAACCGTTCATGGACTTATTTAAAGAAGAAGATCCAAGCGAAGATAAAGAAAGATCAGTTGGTTGGCATACATCAAATTCTGAGGACTTGAACCTCATCGAGACTGAGATTCCTATTCCAAAAACTTCGTGAGTAAAAGATCAGAATAAAGGAACGATGGAAACATCCTCTGAGGTAGATAGCCAGTTTATAACCTGATCCCTTTACAAACTATACCCCCGATAGCTAGTCCAGTGGAAGAAGGCACTTGTAGTTGGATCTCGAACTCTCCCCCACATAAATCCAAATAGTGGGAAATGTTAAACCGTTGTATGCTAGCCAAAAGAAGTAACCCACCGATGAAAGAGTTCATTTCTTTACAAGCATAAGAGATATGTATTATAACACCCCGTGTCCCAAGTTTCTAGAATTTTGAGTTCATTTGGCAGATTTTGGACCAAATGGCGCCTATTTATGGAAAATAGGAGATTGTTTGGAGTTAGCCCTTGGCTATTTTAGGTTCCCTGTTGGACAATAGCCTGTTTATGAAAAATAGATGCCTGTTACCTGTCCAACAGGTGCCTATTGTTAGGTCGGTTTGTGAGATTCTAAAGGGTTCTAGACCCTTCCTTCTTCCTTTATACTCCATCCGTCCCAAATTGCTTGTCCCTTTTGGGAAATCCAACTTATTAAGGACCCAACAGCATTATTATACTTTTTGCTTAATTTACATTGACTTTCCCTTTTAACCCTTTTCTTTATTCAAAACTTTTTCTTGAAAAGTGAAAATACAAAAAGGCAAAATAGGAATGTATTTATCTTTTATGGAAAATGGACATTTATTTTGGGACATCTAAAAATGAAAATAAGGACCAGCAATTTGGGACGGAGGGAGTATATATTATTCACCCTAGGATGAGAAAAAATTTCTCTCCAACTTCTTTCTAGATTTACGTTAATATCGGGATTTTGAATTCTGATTCGACCTTAAGGAAAGTTGTTTTACACGTCGAGGGGATCGAGGTGAGATAGGAATTTTAGGGTTCCATTGAATAGGACTCTGACTATCACTCTTCTTCTTTCTTTCAAGCATGAATCTTCGAGGTAAGGGTTTATGTAACACCCGTAAGGTATATACATTATATTATCTTTTGTTTTGCAACTTTTCTGTTCTGGACATGGGAGTGTGCTCGGATAGTATCTGAATGGAAGGAACATTTCCTCACTCTTTTATAGGTGTCATTACATTCATGTGTTAGGTTAGAAAGATCCATCTTAAGTGTTCTTAGTGAAATTCGAGAGAATTATACACATTTAAAACTTACTTGACAAACCGACCTTTAGTCCTTCGGAATAGCATAACTTTTTCATTCTATATCAGAATGGAACCCTGTTTATGCCATTGGAAAGGTATTTCAATTTCCAAGAACTTTTGTGTTTGGCCAGGAACCTAATTCCCACTTCTCGTTGATCAAAACATGAGTATAAGGATGGGTTGTGGCACAAATAAGAAATTCTGATAAAGAACCACCCTCCAGACCAATGTAGTCGACTACATGGAGTTGGGGAGTCAACTACATGATGTAGTCGACTCCATGGAAGCAATCTAGTTGACTACATTGTTCCTGTAGTGGTCAAAATCATGTTTTTATAGCTTGGGCTCGATTTTGACTCCATTTATACACCTCCTTCTCCTCCATTTCGACTAGGGAACAAGGAGAGAGTAGAGAGAAGTGAGAGATCATGGAGTAGGGTTCCAAGGAGTATTCTACCTCATCTTTCAACCCAAAACTACAATCAAACATATCATCACCATCATCTTCTTCCTTTTTCCACTTCCACCAAACTAGGGCTCAAAACTAGTAGAATGTCTTGCGCTTCAGTTGGCTAGAGCTTGATCTTCGGCTCAAGTTATGAAGGTTCAACGCTATCGAGGTAAGAACACTAGTATTAAAACCTATTTTAAGAGTTTAAGCACTCAATCACCATTTTTATACAAATTTGGGGATTTTCTATATATATATATATATATATCTATTGCTGCGTATATATGAACTTTGGGTCTATAAATTATGATGGAAATGGTTGATTATTACTCATTAATCGTAGTATATCATATTTCCCCATATAGTTCTTTCATTTCATTGATTTACAACAAACCCTTGTTCTTGGCCTCCAGCGCACAAGTACTTATTAGTCCATATGGTAAAATAAATCTTTGATATGCACTTTATCTTACATGATATTCATGATATGGACTATAATATGTTTTTACATGATGTATATGCCCTCATATTCACTATTGGGTTATTATCAGTTTTCCTTATACTGAGTAGTCAACAACATTCGTACTAGATGAAGATTTGAGATATTTATTATTTGCCTTGGGGGCATTTTCCATCCAGGTGGACCTGGTAGGGGGTCCTGCCTTAGGGGCAAAAGAACCCGAGTTAGATCGCGATCCGTGTGCACACGATATGAAAATCCTAAATATGACATATACATATACTTGACAGATGTGACAGTAGATCTGGTCGCGGTGTCTTAACATCATCTATATAAATTCTGATTTATTTACTTATATATTTCATTGTATACATATGTATATGAATTATGAACATAGTATTCTAACAATTCTTTTGATAACAAATCACTCTATATACATGTTTTCCTTACATACATCCTATAGTTCCTACTGGTCCCGTTTGGCTCACAGTTTTCCTACGCAGGTACATCTAAGGACGGGATGGGAAGAGCTGACAAGGGAAAGGTCAATAAATCTTAGTCTCCTCTGATACTGAGTAGTTTGAGAGCCTTTCACCCCGGAAAGGCCCTATTATCAAGTTTTGTTGTAATAACTAGACATGTATTAACTTTGGCATGTTCGTATGATCTATGTATCTGTAATAATGTAGCTTACTTGAAGTCATGGAGACTGTGCTACTTATTACTATTTTGTTGGTCTTTGTATATTATCTATGTATATAACTTGTGGATCCTTATTGTTCTTCTATCCTTTTTCTTATTGTTAAAGTATAGCTGGGTTAGAAGAACATGTTTACTGTTTAGGGCTATCTTGTTTGTAGACGAGTGACTTACATTTTAGTTAACCGGTGCACAACGGTACAGACTAATTTGTAAGGCACGAGTTAACAAGAAAGTAAATATCAGTTCAAGCATGTTCCCATAGATGGTGTTATTTGTGCATAGATCATCGCATATTTTCTTATCTCATTAGAATTTCTTGACTACACTCAATTCCGCTGTCGCGTACGGCTCCGTGACTAACTGAGTTCCGGAGGCTTTTCCTCTCAACGGAATCTGGGGTGTCACAGTTTAAATATTTTCAAACTCGATAATATGATTTGATACAACGAGAAATGAATGATTTTATACATGTATATTTAATATGAAACCCGTATTATTTGATATTCATGAGTTATGCATGTTTGAACTATGATGCCATGAAGTGAAGCAATATATGCCATCTAAACTTGATATTCACATAGTATTTGATATCTACGGGATGTCCTTCGAGTGTATAGTTGATGGTTTGATGAAAATGAATCAGCAAATGATTCTTGTGTACACCTAGGGACAAGGATGGATGTTTAATAGAGTTTGTATGGTATATGTTGTTTCTAGTTTCATTTGAAGCATGAATGGCATGTTATGCATTATTATTGTGTTAACCCGGCATTTTTGGTGATATTCTTAACAAACTTGAAGTACTCTCATGGCATATGGTATGTTATCTATTTCTTGGGAGGTTAATATATCATATATGTGGGATCTATTCTCAGCTATGTTATAAGATGGGGTGTTGCCCACGGTTATATGTATCCATTGTGGCCTTCCATCGGTGAAGGGGAATGAATGTGGTTAGTGCTTGCTGGTATAAAAATAAGTAGCGCTCGGTGCCCTTGAGTTGAAAATCCTTAAACTTCCGGAGTGGCAGTAAATCGTCGGCTGTCTAAAGCCAACAGTGATAAGTCCGAAAATCTAGACAACGGTAAGACACTAATAATTTTGTTGATGTGGCATTGTTGGATTGTGGTCCAGTTATTTATTATCTGTTGATATTCACCCGAGACGGAGAGGCCATATTTTGATCATATGCGGATTATTCTTTCGGGCGGTCAGGCCCACTATTATTGATGTGATTATGATTCAGTTCAACTATAATATCTCTTGACAAGGCCTGGTTACAATCTTGGGCAGGCAGGCCCATATTATGTTCTTTTTGGCTTTATTAATGTTCTTGTGACTTCGCATAACGGTTGGCACAAGGGAGGTAACTTGTATTTACATAAGCATGCATTGTTTTATGAAATCATGGTATTTAACTAAATTAATGGTTGAAGTATAAATTATTATCGAATTGTGAATTATACTTTTCAAATGCAATATTCCCTGTTTTATCCCTACTGAGCAAATAGCTCACCGCGTTTTTCTAAAATAATACAAGTACTCGCAATGAGGACGCGGGATGGGATGGTGAGAGATCGTGGGAGGATTTTAGAGATTGTTGTAGTCCGGATAGGGGATTTTTTGGATTGTATTTTGACAACATTGTAATTTGTAAGAAAGTTGTATTATATTATTTATTTTTATCGCCCCGGATAGGCGAGGTGTTACACGTATTTACAAGTTTTTTCTGTATTTAAATACGAATTTTGAATACAAGTTTTAAATACAGAAAATAAGATAATTTGTAAATAAGTCCACAAGTTTTCAAAACAAGTCCTTTCTAAGTTTTACAAGAAAACTAAAATATTGTTTTGACACGTTTTCAAAACGAAACACCCACAAAAATAATTTCTAAACACGTGAAACTACGAGACTGTGATTTCATTCTATGAATGAATAAATAGGTGCTTACAAGCTCGAGTCTGATTTCATAAATACCGTTTTAAATTAAATTTATCTGAAAGAATTATTTTAAAAATATTCAAATTACTTGCAAAATATCTAAATAGGAATTGAATAAATGATCCCTTAAGAGACCGAAATGGCAAATTGGGTGCCTAACACCTTCTCAATTTGTAACGTAGTTCCCGAACCTTAGTGAAGTAGTTACCAAGTAATATCTGGTTTCTCACATATAAAAAAGATCATGTTTGGTTGCGTCTCCTGTTTGGCTATGTCAGCAATTACGAAGTCTTAACATTACCTCTTTGGTTGTGTCAGCAACTACGAAGTCCAACCTCTTTGGCCGTGTTAGTAAGTATGAAGTCTTATCATGAAAACCTTTTGCTCTTGGCAGTCAGTAACATGCCATACCTTCCGAGGTTGGCCAGGTGCACCATTTCTTGGAAACTCTCATAACAGAATATCTCCCAACGTTTATGATTTAGCCCAGAAATTGCATTTATAATCCCTTAAACAAGGCTCAATTAGGTTATAGTTTTCGTCTAAAGCCGAAAATTGCATGTAAATTCAATTTAAGCGCGAAAAGAAGGTACTGCAATGTATTTCTGTGTTACTAAACCATTTTACAGGCGTAAAGTGGCTAAGCAACTAAGGTTGGATGTAAGAAAAAAGGTTGAATGCGAAAAAGTGCAAGAAAAAAGCCCGAAGAAAAAGTCAATATTTATTCCGAGGCCCAGGGCGAGAAAAACTCCGCAAACTACCCCCAAAGCACTACTAAGAAGAGAAAATCAAGTCCCCAAGCATGAATGAAGTGAATGCAAGTGTCCAAGAATGATTCCAAATGAAAGAAGATCAATTGAATAAATTCTGAAAGTTTCCGAGCAAAACCGAGAACTGCTGTAAAAAGCCCAAAGTTGTAACTGATTAAAGTTTTTATCCATTGAGAATTTGAAAAAAGCTTTAGAAATAAAAGTTGTAGAACTTTAAATTACCTACGCGTAGGCGAAAACGGTGCGTCAATCAGAGTTCAGAGCAAAAAATTATGAGCAAAAGAAGAAGAAACCAAAAGAAAAATAAAATAAAATACATGATGATCGATCCCCACACCATGATTGATCCCCAAATGGTGAGGATCTATCCTCATCACTTTTTAGACCCGTTTTCGATTTTTAACTATTTTCGGCCAGTTTCTTCAAAGGTTATTCAAGCCACGACTTGAGACATTTGTGTACTATATAAAAGGTCATATATCTCATATTTTAAGGTACGCATCAATTTAGAATCGATTAACAGAGAAGCTGAGAGCACCGTGACTTTCTTGGGAGCTTTTGCGCTATATCTGAAAATCGAACATGAGAGTTTCTTTCTTTATTTCCTTACAACAATTGTTAGTTTAGCTTATTTATGGTCTTTTAAGGCTAGAATATCAGTGTAATCAAGATTAATTCATCGTTCAATTCAGTTTTCAATTCAAGTCTCAATCGCGTTCCGGGTAAACCCTAGTTTTTTGTTTTTTTTCAATTTAATTGCTTTTGATTGTCCGTTTGCTTTGCTATTCATAGATTAGTTAATTTAGATCATATATATATATATATATATATATATATATATTATGGAATCAACCTTAAATCCTCGTTTTAGGGGCTGGTTCTAGAGTTTATAGGTCTAGTTTGTCGGTTTTTCGATTTTTTCGTCAATTTAAACTTGATTCTTGTTCTGTATTCAAATAGTTTATAGTCTTTCCATGATATTCATGTGTGATTCATTATTTCTCATTAAGAATCTGATTTTTCATAATTTTTGGGGTTTAGGTCAATTTTGTTCAGTTTTTGTCGATTTTGAGTTTGTTTATTGTTTTTGTCGTGAAATCTTCGTTTTAAATCGTAATTGCAAAATTCTAAATCCAAAAGTTTTCAAATATGATTTTCTGAATTATTAGGTATTTATTTATTACTTTTCATGATTTTTAAGATTATTCGCATGTTTTTTTTTATTATGTCTAGCTAAATCCTTTGTTAGGGGTCTGTAGTGAAAGATGCGTAGTTAATCTTTGAATGTAATCCAATCTAGGGTTGAATCTAATTTTTTCATTGCTTATAGATCATCTACTAAATGAATGAGTATTTTCTTATCTTTGCATGCGTTAAAAACAAGTTTTCATAAGTTAGCTCAAAAGTTCCATTTGATTAAGAACAATAAAAACATCGATTCACATATTTTTGCACCAAAACCCTAACATTGATGATTTGAGGACGGTCTATATCCTCTAATTAGTTGAGTTAGTTTCTTAAGTGAATTACCTAAGTTGGCGATGTTTTGATATTTATTCACATAAGTGCCAAGAAAGTGCCAATTTTGACTTTCGGCATTCTTTTTAAAACAGATTTACTTTGAATCACGTTCAAACATATTCAAATCTTATAGGAGTGTTAAGCTACTGATTTTTGAGAAGTTTAATTAGCTTGAATTATTTTTCTCACACACTAGCAATACTAGGTTCTAAATTATGCTTTTTCAAAGTCAAAAGCTTCACAGTTAAATTCAATTATTCAAAGCTAGTCTTTGTCACCCATGGGCTATCATATACTTGTAGTAGCAATATAATTAGATGGTTGAAGAGTCTAGGAGTTGAATCTTAGAGAAAACTCTTGTTTAAACTTAGATTTGGATTACCCGATTAGACTAGTTTCGTACTCCCTAACTACGGATACCCCTAACGTTTGTTTCTCATTGATTTAATTTCATTTAATATATTTTTTTTATTTAGTTAGTGCGCTGTTTTATTTAATTTATTAATTTTTAGTTTAATTGCATGTTCCCTTAGTGCATTTAGGAAACCTTTTAGCTAGATAACTTGCGCTTGTAGATTTTCTTTACTTTTGCACTCTAGGATTATTTTTTTCTTTAGTTTTAGTTTAGTTAATTAGTAGTTTTAGTTTAGTTTCATTTTCGTTTCTTATTCTCCGATTCTATCATCTTTTCCTTTCCTTTCGCTTCTTCCCTCTGAGAAAGATAGCTAAAACGTAGATTCCTTTCCTTCCATGTGCTTCGACCTTGAACTTTTTCAATTATACTATAACTTGACCACCTGCACTTGGGTATAATAACTCTCTATTTTTTGGCATGGTCAGTTTAACCTTAAACTATATCAGTAAGACGGTGCGACATGTGCCGACCCCGCCGCTCTTGGTAGTCTCTAACACAACCTCTTAGGCTATGTCGATAAGTAGGAAGTCTTATTGTGAAGACTTCTCACTCTTGGTAGTCGCTAACATATCACACCTTTCGTTCCCTTAAAGGATGGATTTCATGGGAATTTACAAGTCAATCCAAATTGTGCCGACAAAATGAAATCCTATCGCGAGAACTAATCACTCTTAGTAATCTTAACCTAAACTTTTCAGACTGTGCCAGCAAGATGGTGCGATATGTGCAAACCCCCACTATTGGCAGTTGCTAACATGACATACCTTTTGAGGGTGGCTAGGAGTGTCATTTCTTAGAAAACTGTTAAAAATGAACATCTCCTGACAGATAATCTTTGTTATGATAGTAAGACAGTCCGACAGGTGCAGATTCCCCCGCTCTTGGTAACCATTAACATTTTCTCCCCAGAAGTTAAGGAGTTTCATAACATTCTCCCAAGAGATCTAGTAGCTATATTACACAATTACAAGATAGTGCGATAGGAACAGATCCCGTTACTCTTGGTAACCATCTCCTCTTAGAGGTTATGAGGTTTTATGATACTGACGAAGTCAAGAAAGTGTTTTTTAGAAGAATCTGAACCCCAAAAACTTTTTTGGATACATTGAAAGGGATGAGAAGTGTTCTTGAGGATATGTTATTCAGAGGGTAAATGTTAAGATTTGATACATCCCAAAAATATAGGGTAAACACAAGTATTCTCGAAAAACTTAAGGGTGGACTGACATGGATCCTTGAGGGTAGATGGAAAAATATATTGATAGATTACAGACAGCCTGGCCAAGAGGAAGGTCATCCATGGGTCACATTGCTTGAGACACAACAAGCTTCCCCTATAGAGTGAGTACACTTCGAATTAAGGGTTTATATGAAGAAATCATAAAGTTTGAATTCAAGCAAGAGTTATGAATTGTTGTCTTTTTCTTATTGTCCTATGATCCTTACAAGCAATAATCCTGGGACGAGAGGGTCTGCGAACACCACAATCCATGACTCTCATAATAATCCAGTTTTCTACAAATGAGCATTATGCATCGAGTCCTAAATTCTCTAGGACATTAGGAAAAGCTCGAAAGACCATTTCATCATGTATATAAAAGTCTATTAAAGAAGTTTTGATTTTGTAAAGATTGACATCTCACTTTAGTGGTCCTGTTTTCAGCTTTCTGACCCTTCATGGCCAATGTCATAGGCCAATACGCGTGTTCCCCTTATCCAAATCGCACCAAAATTTAGCAGAACTCACAGACACATGTGAGGAACCTTGCGCAGAAAATTTAGCCTCATCGAAGTCACACACAAACGTCTGGCACCCCCTGACGCACGGTTGTTGGAACGAGATTTTGACATATAAATAGGACCCTAAGGGTCTCATTTTTAGGGATAAATTAGAGAGTTCATTTGGGAGGTTTAGGAGAGTCGTTAAAAAGGTTTTTGTGAGTTTTAGTAATTTTTAAAATGAGTGCCCATTTTAGAGAGAAATAAAGCTTCTAGAAAAAGAAGTTTTAGAGAGAGAAATCTCATCAAGAGACGAAGAAGAGAGCATCAAGAGAAGTACTCTACGACAACAAAGAGAAATCTCTACAATAAGGCAAGCGAGTTCATTTATTTACAAGTGCAAGAGATACGCATTTATAAGTTTTTCTGCGTTTAAATACGAATTTTGAATACAAGTTTTAAATATAGAAAATTAGATAATTTGCAAATAAGTTCACAAGTTTTCAAAACAAGTCCTTTATAAGTTTTGCAAGAAACTAAAACACTGTTTTGACACATTTTCAAAACAAAACCCCCACAAAAACAATTTTCAAACACGTGGAACTACGAGACTTTGATTTCATTCTATGAATGAATATGTGGGCGCCTACAAGCTCAAGTTTGATTTCATAAATACTATTTTAAATTGAATTTATCTGAAAGGACTATTTTGAAAATATTCAAACTACTTGCAAGATATTTAAATATGAATTGAATAAATGATCCCTTAAGAGACCGAAAGAGCAGATTAGGTACCTAACACCTTCTCAATTCGTAATGTAGTTCCCAAACCCTAGCGAATTAGTTACCAAGTAATCTATGGTTTTTCATGTATAAAAGAAAGCCTGTTTTCAGATTATCTTTTATACAATCTTTTGTTTGTTTTCTTATAAAACAAACTAGTGACTTTAAAAACACATTTTTCCAAAAAGATTTCAAAATAAGAAACTCGGGGCGAAAGATCGAATTCTCACACCTTCCCACAGGACTATGTGTTCTGCGTTAGAGGTGTTTCTTCGGTAGTGGAGTAGTTTCATGTGGCTCTACTAACGAGATGGTAAGACTCAGAAAGTAGTAGCACTACTAATGGACACTCACCTTACGAGGTGTGGTCTCCTGGTGTAGTTCTATCCTGGTGTCGAAGTCGACTTGTATTGTAATACCCCGTGTTCTAATTTTCCGCTTAACACTTCTCTTAAGCCCGGTTGAGGCCTACTCTCCGTTGGAGTGCGAGTAATGGGTTTTGAGCCCTCCGAACATGATCCGATGCTTCTAACATGTCATGTTAACATATTAAGTTTGTGGAATCAATCGCTTCGTAATTCGGGTGGTCCGGATTGAAATCGAGATCTTGATCGCGTGTTTTTGCTTTACGCGATTTCTTTATTTTTGGCTAACTTTGAAGCCTTGTAACTTCTTCATCTCTTATCCAATTTAGTCACCGTTTTTGCTCATGTCTAGGTTTCATACCATTCTACAACTTTAGTGTTTTGACCGAAGTCCAATTCATACTCCTTATTGGTCAAAACAGCGACGGAAGTAGACCGATTAGTAAAATCTGTTCATTTTGCAGCGCTTCGGCAGAGCGCTGTCTTCGGTGAATTTCTGGGAATTATACATCCAGAATTCGAGAAAACTTCCTATTAGAAGGTTGTAGATCTTTTAATTAGCTTTCCGTGGACATAAAGATCACCTTAATCGGAGTTCTGAGCAAGAAGTTATGACCAAAATACGAACAGTGCTGCAGATCGAAAATACATGTGCTGGCAGTGGACTCCATGATCGATCATGGGGAGACCATGATCGATCATGGTACATCAGAAAGTCGGTTTTGAGCATTTATACGTCGTTTTGAGCCCCCTCCACCCTCATTTTCGAGCCACAACTTTAGATAGGGTTAGAGAGAGGTGAGAGCTCGTTGGAGAGAGTTCGTTGGGAGATTCTTACTCATCTTTTATCACCTACCAAAGATTTAAGCTTCAATCACACAAATCCTCACCCAAAACACTATTTATCATCCCCAACCTTGGTTCCTACCATTGGAGCTTGAGCATGGAGCTAGGGTTTCTCTATTGGACTTCCACGCTTCATCAACTACGCGTTTCGACATCTCTAAGGTGGGAACGCTGCTAATTAAACTATTTTTCAAATAATTACTTGTTGAATTAGAAGTTTGAAACCAATTTGGGGAAATTTCTTATAAACCCTAGGTTGTGTGCTCATTAAATGGGTTGGGCTAGATTAAGTTGCGATTGGGGGTTGATATCGGTAGATTATCATTTCTATTGCATGATTGAGCATCTAAATCCATGTTTTGGCTCATTTACAAGAAAATTTATCATGAACCCGTCATGTAGCTACACGTATGAACTAGATATTAGGTATTTGGGGTTTTTGCTTAAAGAATCTTCAATTATGTGTTATGGATGATGGATACATATAAATATAACATTAGAAGTACGTGTAGAAAGCTATCTATGAGATTTGTACCAAAAACCCATTAAGGCGGAGCTATACGCAATAACCTTTGGACTGGTTGCCTTATGTAGGACATTAATAACACTAGTAATGGGGATATAATCTTGGTACATGTTAGGAATGTGATGAACATGATTTGGAAGGGCACAGATTATCCTGGCCACAATCATAAAATACTGTAGTGCTGTTAGTACACCGATTAAGTGAGAATTTCAATAACAAACACCTGGCTTGATAAAATGACATAAGAATGCTATGGCTCGGTTTTGATACACATGAAATTATATATGACATAAGATATTGATCATGAACCGATTGACTATGTACATGAGAATAATTACAAAGCAGTAAGGCCTGGGGTGAATGGCCCGGTATCGATGATTACGATGATACAAACCGGTTGGCAATCTAATACTGATAGACTAATGATACTTTGTTGATGATCTATGAAAAGTGAACGGGGTACGAGATGAATTGCATTATTGGTAAATGAAATAACATATATGGTATTGATACGAACGGCCACATGTGCATTGTGATGTTGCATGTACATATCAGTACGGAACTGATAAAATATACATGTATGCATTCATTGTGAGAAATGAATGCCTGTGATGATTATGATTATTTATATGCTTAAGTATGCTATCATGCGATGATTGTGTACTGATCTTTTACATACATGTGTGTATGGGATGATGTGTGGTGGTGTTATATGTATTGCATGGGACGTTGTATATTATATCGATACGAAATGCCATATGTGTGACGATCGATTTGCCTAAAGGCTTATTGCTAGTTCTAGTCCATGATAGGTCCCAGGTTTCGTCTTCAACGATTGAGACTTTAAGTTGGGACAGAGAGCCCCTGGGTGCAAGACCCGAAACCGTGCACGGAAACTAACGGGAGGCCCTGCTGCCGCATGGGTGAAAGGCCACGAAATGCAGACCTGGTTGTACGCTTGGACGACTATCGGTGTTACGATTAAACATTGATAATATAGAAACTAACGAGAGGCACTGCTGCCGCGTGGGTGAAAGGCCACGAAACGCGGATGGAAACGAACGGGAGGCCCTGCTGCCGCGTGGGTGAAAGGCCACGAAATGCAAACCGAATTGGACGACTTCGGTATCTTTGTGATTGTTGAGATTATATTAATCATTGAAATACACATGGTATATCATTGAGAATAAAGAAATTATATCCCGAATGACATTTATATGACTCGAATCTAGATGTGATGTGATGTTGATCTTGATAAATGTGATTGCATTATATCTTTTGAATAACGTAAGAATGAATGCGTAGATTATGATACGAATTATAATGCACATAGGGAGGCAGTGACAAGCATAATGAACTAACTAGTAAATGGCAATTATAATTAATGAAATGGTTAGATGGGAGACATCGTACCATGATGATTGGGGTACAGGGTTGACATGGACATTAGTAAGAATTCGCATTAGCATGGCGAATCGTTGGAGGCTAATAAGTCATCAAAGTAATCCTAGAACCCACCCCTTAGGAGAACGTGTGATTATATAACGGACGTATATGGAAATTTGTGGGACCGTGAGCAATAACCCGTATAGTTAGCTTCCGACTACAGGAGTAGAATTCCTCAGGAGGCCTGGCATGGAAGTGGGTGTGGGTTGCATTGCATCTCCTTGTCTTTAACTATTATATTAAAGTAAAGTACTTACTTTCTGTAAAAGATACACGTGCTTTCATACCACACTTATATAGTTCCCACTGAGCCCGGATTTGGCTCTTCCCATTTTCTAAACAGTTTTGCAGGTTTAACATTTCGGGTGGCGCGTGGTTCATGAGTTTAGAGGCCTCTGATGTCCTTAAACCTTTTAGTCCTCCTCGAGAAGGATTATACTGTATAATTGATTTTGATTATGTTGTAATGTATATAAACACTCTTATAAGAATTAGATTTTGGTATTAATGTATTAAGGATGTGTAATAAGACTTATGTAAATGGTTTTCATATATGTGGGGTGAATTTAATATGTGGATTGCTTTGGGTTGTATTTGTATGAAAATGATTTTAAACTTAACAGGGTGGATCATTGTATAAACGAACTCCACATGCCGAAATTTTAGAAAAACGGATTTTTCTCGGATTATTTTTTTTATTAGAAGAAAGATTTAAAAAGTTGTGTTTTTAAGTAATTAAACCCGCCGTCGCGCACGGCATCCGTGATTAACCGGGTCTCGGAGGTGAAAATCTCAGAACGAGATTCGGGGCGTCACATGTATGGGCGTTCTTCTTGTTAACTATTTGGAGTGTTGTCCCCGAAAAAATGTCTTATATGTGTTTAAGTCCAAATGTCTTAGTTGATATAACCAAGTCCCTAAGCGACTTCCCTCACTTCGAGGAGACATGAATTTAGAGCTTGGGATCCTTTGGGGACCGTTGCTCTAGGCGTAGTTGACCGCAAGGTGAAACTGAAGCATTATGCTCAAGATATAATACGAGGATTGATGCGTTGCTATTATTATCATTGCGATTATTGTTATTACTATTGTATCATATCTTATGTTACTATAAATGTTGCCTCAGTTATCATTATGGAAACTTATGTATGAACACATGGATATAATTGGACTAGCTGGTCGGATTATGATGAACACAAGATGTTAATCATTAAAGTGGTAATCACATTCATGGGAATGGCTAGGCATCCATATAGCTCAACAAAATGACTAGGGTGAGATAATTATTGGCCTTAGATGTAGTATATGGGCGAGTGCACATGTAATAATTGGTGAGGTCCCTAGTGGTGATGCATTTTTAGTTAGCCAAGTGCGGAATTCATAATGAACTATAAACGAAGTAAAAAAATTTAAATGCTTGGCTTACATTATCGACTTCCATTATATATATATATATACATACATACAAGTCGGCTATGGGATAGTATCGGCATAAACTATACAATGTTGTTTCACGTATTAAGAGCATAGTCCACCTTAGCATGACGAACTATAGGAAGTTAGTGGCCGGTAAGAGATGATTCTAGATCATTGACCCCTAAAAATACGTGGGATCATACAACTTCATATTCATGGAATGTATTGGCGAAAATGACTAGTTGAGTAGATAGCTTCTAGTATCTAGGATGGGAATCCTAGTGAGGTTCAGCATGCATGTGTGTGAATTGCATTGCCCTATTTTCATGCTACTATACTATGCTACTTACTTTTTATATAAAAAAAAATATATCATGTGCCTTTGATTGTTAATTGTATTTTTTTATGCAAACTTATATAATTCCCACTAAGCCCGAATTTGGCTCATTTCCTTTTTCACCAGTTCATGCAGGTTAGGCTTCGTGGGTGGCTTGTGGTAAATTCCTCTAGAAACCTCTGATGTCCATTACCATTTTGTAGTTCTTTACCAAGGGTAAGACTTAATTGTTTTATACTCCTAGTGCATTATGTATTTGTAAAAATTATTTGATTAAGAACTGGATTATGATTTTAATTTATAAACGGTGTTTAAGATGGACTTGTACAAATGTCTTATATGTAGAGTGGTTTTATCACTTGGTTGAGTGTGGATTGGATTTTGATGAAAACAGTTTTAATTATTACAAGTCGATTTATTAATTTTACGAGCTCCACATGCGGAAAATTTCTAAATAAGGTTTTTAAAACAAGATACATTTTTATTTCTTGTAATTTTTCACTTGCTGTCGATGTATGTGTAATGCCCCATATTTTATTTCCGAATCAATTCCCCCCTCAACTTGTTCAAGGCCAAACCTCCGTTTGAGGAGTCGAATTTTGTTTCGAAACCTCTGTGGTTGAGCCAACACTTCCAATGTGTTATTTGAATAATATTAATGAGTATGATCTTTGGAAATTAGTTTCTATTGATGTCCTAGTTTTGTAAGGCACTAGTGGTCCATGGGGTTGACCTAGCCCTGGTGGCTACATACCCTGGTCCGTGTAAACGGACCCTGCTTTCGGAGCGGCATACTCTATGGTCCGTAGGGGGACCCCACAATGCGGCATACCCTACACCATCTAGGTGGTCCATGGGGGGACCTAACCTTGGGGGCTGCATACCCTAGCCTTAGGGGCTTAGATCCAGATCGCAGTGCACTGTAGAGTAAATCTTAGATGTTAGATGTGGATTAAAATTAAGGAATATAAGATTAGTGCCTATACTTCTCTTATACCCTTTATCATTATGATATATTTCCTTGCTTAAGTATATATTGTACTTTGGAGATGTACTTACCTTGTTTTTACTATTTTACATATGTCTTGGCAGTACCTTCGGATATATTTTCTTGTATTTTCGGGAATGGGATAGCACTTGGTGTGCATCACATATAAAAAGGATTTTTTATAACATTTGCATGGCATTAATATTATATACTCATAGTCAGTGCATGAGGTAATAGTATGAACATATATATATACACGTACGCATACAACTTATACTATGTTCATTATTTCACGTCGTGTGTGCTTTACTACATGTACTTTCTTATGGAATAGACCCTATAGTTCCCACTGAGCCCGTGTTTGGCTTACTCCTATTTTTCAACAGTTTTGTAGGTACTTCCTTGAGGCGATACGAGCATGGATTAGAACCTCTGAGGACCATTTGTAGTTGTAGTCGTCCATGGATGACTTGTAGTTTAAGACTTATATGTATTAGTACCATCAATATTGTTTGTATCATTAAATTGTAATTTTTTTTTCTATTTTTTTGAGTTGCAAGGCCTTTTATTTAATAATGGGACCTCGTTTGAGGGTTTGAATTTTACAAAACATTATTACTGTGAATGTGGAGTTAGGTCTTGAAGAAAGGAAATTTATAGCTTTTAATTGTTTATTTACAGGGCGGTTTTGTTACAAATACGAACTCCACATGCCAAAATTTTCTAAAATAAGGCCTTCTGTATAAATTACTATTATATAAGTTTTTAAATTATGCATTTCATAACCCGCCGTCGCGTACATCACCGTGATTAACTGGGTTCTGGAGGTCTAAACCTCATAACAGGATTCGGGACATCACAGTACGGCACCATGATTAACTGGGTATCGGAGGTCTAATCCTCTTAACGGGGTTTGGGGCATCACACCAGTACGTTCGTCATCAACCCCCTCTGAAGGCTTCCCCCTGTTGTATTTGAACTTTTTCGAGACTGAGAGGTTAGACTAATTCAACAGTAGGCCCAACAATTTTGGCCAGAAGGCCTCTCAAATATTTAGGCTCCATCATATATATATATGGTACATTTCAAGTAAGGACCTTAACTTAAGGACCATATTTACTGATTGGGCCATTTGGCACGCTTCTTGATGGAATTTTTTGATGAAATTTGGTGGGGATGTTCTTCGTCATGTGTAGAACATTTCCACCAAATTTCATTAAAAAATTCAACCGAGAAGTGGGTTAACTACAAATTTTTGGACCAATATTTTTTAATCCTGTAGTTAACCCACTTCCCGGTTGAATTTTTTGATGAAATTTGGTGGAGATGTTCTACACATAATGTAAAACATATCCACCAATTTTTTTCAAAAAATTATATTGGGAAGCATGCCAAATGGCTCTATCCGTAAATAAGTTTCTTAAATTAAGGTTCCTACTTGAAATTTTCCTTATATATATTAATAGTTAAATAAAATATATATGCCTGGTGATTGAGCCCAACAATTGCATTTCTTATCCCTTAAACAAGGCTCAATTTGCTTATAGTTATCGTTTAAAAACAAAAATTATATGTAAATTCAATTTAAGCATGAAAAGAATGCACTGCATTGTATTTATGTGTTACTAAGCCATTTTTCAGGCCTAAAGTGGTTAAGCAACTGAGGTTGTATACAAGATAGAAGGTTGAAAGCGAAAAACTGCAAGAAAAACGCCCAAAGAAGAAGTCAATAGCCATTTTAAAGCCCGAGGCGAGAAAAACTTCACAAATTACTCCCAAAGCGCTAGCAAGAAAAGAAAAGCAAGTCCTCAAGTATGAATGAAGTGAATGCAAGTGTCCAAGAGGAAAGAAGCTCAATCGAATCAATTCAGAAAGTTTTCGAGCAAAACTGAGAACTGCCGTAAAAAGCCCGAAGATATAGCTGATCAAAGTTTTTCTACATTGGAAATTTGAAGAAATCCCAATAAATATAAGTTGTAGAGCTTTAGATTACCTATGTGTAGGCGAAAACGGTGCGTCAATCGGAGTTCGAAGCAAAAAGTTATAAGCAAAAGAAGAAGCAGCAAAAGAAAAGAAAATAATAAAAAATCATGAGGATTTATCCCTGATGGAAACTAAGTCCCAGAATCGTTTAATATTGCGTATAGACCGAACAAATTTTTTTATGTAAAACTCTAGTGCGGAATCGGATTTTACCTTCGAGATCTCTCTAGTTTGATCTCGTCTCAGCACGAACAGGAGTTAGTGGAGACGAATCGAGAACACGGGCTCGATAGAATTTCAAGATCTTCTATCGTATTCCTTTCGCCGTATAATCCTGTACCGAGTGTGGGTTGCGGTATTACCAAGATCTCCTTCTCTATTCTCTACGGCACAAACCCTAAATTCGTGAGAATTATTGTGTCGAGAGAAGAGGCAAGGGTGGCATATATGTAAGGCTACGATAGGAACCCTCAGGAGAAATAAGTGTTTGAGCTTACTATGAAAAACCAGAATCCTAATTCGAGATTCCTTCCATAAATTATAATTCACACGACTAAAGAATTATAATTGCACTCCCGTCCTTATCTCAAAATTATATTTCAAGCTCCTTGTTATTAAACACTTATTATTCTCCCCACGTTAAGATTTCAGATAACCGTCATTTAAAATTAAATTACTGACAATTATTTTTAAATGACTTCTTAATCCTTGAGCATACCACTTAACTTATTTGACATGTCGGATTAACATAATCCACCTGCAGGGTTTGATATGATCAAAACTTATAAGCTTCTCAAGGGGTTATCATCAATCCCTATACTAGGACGTGAATTCCGTCAATAATTAATATTCATCATACATATAGTGTCGCCATCCAATTCATGAAGATTATTGATCCATAAATGAATATCACTCTTAATGAGTCAAAACAACAAATACTACATATATATGTCTATTAATTATTTCAAGATTAAGAGCATAAGTAATTATAATAATCATGGGATTTTAAATTGTTTTATATAATTAGTATAAAAACAATTAACCCAAATTGGTCATGTTCAATACACACAAAGTGTACTAACACAATGAGTTAAAACTGTACCGTTTCCTATAGTCAAGATAAACTACTAAAACTTGTGCTACAATCCTGCTGATGGTTGTCCAATTCCATCTAAGACCGTGAACCAATGAACTTATATTCCACAAGAACCAATAATATAATCCTCTGTGTGTAAGATATACTCTACACACCAAATCATCTATTATATGGAATAAAAGACACACACATGCACAATATTTAAATAATATAATGCAACCATAGCCCATAAAGATTCTCATTAAAATAACAAAATCGAGTCTATATATCAAAACCAATAATAATAAAATCATGGCTTTTAGTATATCACTCTAACAATCCCCACTTCAATTTTTGGCCCATTTTCGGTTTTTAGTTCTTTCGGCCTGTTTCTTCAAGGATCATCCAACCCACGACTAGAAAAACTAGTGGAATATATTAAAGGTCATATATCTCATATTTTAGGGCACGGCACAATTGAGAATCGATAAAACAGAGAGGCAGAGAGCACTGTAACTTTCTGGGAGTTTTTTCGCTTGTTTGTCAATCGAACCTTGAGTGATTTTCTTTTCTTTCTTCAAAACAATTGTTAGGATAGTTTAATTATCATATTTAGAGGTTGGAACATCAGTGTTGTAACGACCTGGTCCCACCTCAGTACGATATTGTCCGCTTTGGGTTACGCCCTCACGGCTTTGTTTCTGGGAGCTCAAGACCAGCTTCCCAGGGGTCACCCATCCTGGGATTGCTCTGGCCGCCTACTCGCTTAACTTCGGAGTTCTGATGGGATCCGAAGCCAGTGAGTCCCCCAAAAGGCCTCATACTTAATTAGCGACCAATTTTTACTTATATGGGTCTCAAATGATCCCCATCTTCCGATGTGGGATGCCCCCTTTGAGCTACAATTCCTCCTCCCAAGGGAGTACTGCTCGCTCGCAGGGCGTCACAAGTGTATGCTACGTTTATTCATCAATCGATTGAGTTTCAATTCAAGTTTCAATCGCAAGCCAGGTAACCTTAGTTTTCTGTTTTAGTTCAGTTTAATTGCTTTTAATTGTTTGTTTGCTTTGCTATTCATAAATTAGTTGTTTGAGATCATATATATTCTATAATTAACCTTAAACCCTAGTTTTTAGGGCTAGTTCTAGGGTTTGTAGGTTTGTTTTGTCTATTCTTCGATTTTTCATCGTTTTATGCTTGATTCTCGCTTTATATTCAAATAGTTTATCGTTTTTCAATGTTATTCATATGTGATTCATTGTTCATCATTAGTAATCTGATTGTTGACCTAAAAGTCTTAATCTTATTTTGATAATAACAATAAATCAATCATGTGTAATTTAACATATTTCTTACTATAAGTTTATAGTTCATTTACTTGGTAAATCAAGAAAAGCATGATTGTTCAAAGGAAGCATGGCAAGAATCATTCAATCCATATTCGATTAAGTCAACAAAGCATTGGAATAAACAAGGAAGATCTACTCATCATATGCTATTAATGCATCTCATGAAGCACAAAAGAACAAGGATCAAAAGTTTCAAGGCAAGAATTGCAAGAGAAGATCAATTTGAAGAAACAAATTGAAGCATTCAAAGACTCGACTATTCGGTAATTGAGTGAGTGCTTAGGATTAATGTAAAGTTTCTTAATTGATTGTTTATATAGCTCAACATGAACATGCATCATAGCTTGATTGAAAAACAATATTTGAATCAAAATCATCTCAAAAACATCATTCTTACAAAACTGGTTTTTGAAATAAATTCATATTTAATTCAAACAAGCATATCTTGAGCTCTCACGAAAATAGATGTCTTAGATACTTGGTTTTAACATCCCCAAAGCATCAAAATTGGTTTTGGAGCTAATTTGCAAAAGTCCAAAAATGGGGATTTTTGGCTGATGGTGTAACACCTCATATCTCTATTTCTCGAAATCGCGATGCAAGTCGCATGTAAGGCAGAAGTGGATTTTGGATAGCCACATTTTGCTCCGAAAGGATCAAAATGGATCGAAGACTTCCAACGAGTTATATTAATATATTTTAAGCATGATAGAATAGCCGTAAGTCATTTCTGGTGGTTCAAGTTGAAATCGGGATGTAGATTGCAAGTTTTCAATTTATGCGACTTCATAATTTTGGACAAATTGGAGGAAGTGTAAATTCTTCGTTCCTCGCCGGATTGAGTTTCCTTCCATTTATGTGTCTAGATTTTTATACAATCTAGAACTTTTGTGTTTTGGCTGAAAGCCAATTCGGGCTTCTACTTGGTCAAAATTGAGCGCGAAGTAGGCCAATTGTTAATAGTTGTTCATTCGATAACATTGTAGCAATGCGCTGACTTCGATGCATTTCTGGGAATAATCCATCAGGAATTTGTAAAAGCTTCCTCTTAGAAACTTGTAGAGCTTTGAATAAGCTTTCCGTGGACATAAAGATCACCTCGATTGAAGTCCCAAGCAAGAAGTTATGGTCGTTCAAAGTTCAGTGCTGCAGGTCCCAAAAAGTTACGCGTGTGAACAGTAACCAAAAATGTAGAACGGGAGTTTATATTTTCGTGTACCTCCGTTCCTTCTCATGTTCGAATCCACAATTTGAGAGCTCATGAGGGGCAATTTTTGGGAGCTTGTGAGGGATAATTCAAAGCTCCAAATTCCACACTTAATCCACATCACCAACATCATCTCCATCTTCATCTTTATCATCTTCATCCTTGAGCTCCATCCATGGCTAGGGCTTTTTAGCGAAATTGGGGATTTTCAACTCAGCACTTCTCTGGCTCGTTTCTTCTGCATTCTTCGAGAGATTAACCGTATAAAGGTGGGAACACTAGTAATCAAGCCTTATTCCAAAGTATTATAAATTGTATGCTTCAAAACAACCTAAACCTAGAGTTTTGTTCAAATTGCACGTACATGGGGCTCGGGTTGATTTCTTCGATGGATTTGCATCATTTATGACTTTAGTATCATTTTAATACAAGAAGCCCTACTTATTTATAGTTTATGATGAAGATTGTACACGACCTTTACATACGCATACAATTACCCCTAACATAAAACTTATATACGCTCATGTATGATAATATACCCCCATTTGGTAAATATACTTCGGACACAATTACTCCTATTGGTGGTTATTATTTGTGTACTTAAGTTACAAATTAATTTTTATTTGTATTTTTTATATACCTGCCAGTCCGTAACTATGTCAGGTTAAACTTTGTACGCTTTGACTAAAAAGTGATACAGGATCCATATGGGGAAGTCTATAATAAGTTAAAGAATTATAAATTATGATTTATACTCGGCCTGTGAGTGTGCTCACTTTTGTGTCAGAGTTTATCCATTGGTGAGTTTTA